>JAGKTI010013389.1:0-23113 GCA_018397915.1 Birgus latro
ATGTACACTGTATATATAAGGGCATGATTAACCATACTGGTTCATATCCTTTAAAATTAGTAATGAGAGATATTAAGGTATATTAGGTAGGCCAACACGGGCCTCACTGATAACTTAGTTGTCTTTGTATATTTAACACTGCTACGTTTTCTCTTAAAAGAAAATGACGACGAGAAAACAACGGAAATATGACATCAGTAGCAGTTACAGACAAGCGGCAGCTCTGGACAGGGCTGTCAGCCGACCCGTGCAGCAGGGCCTCAGTTTTGCTGCAGTCACCTCCAACCGTTTCTCTGCCCTACAGGATCTGCAACCACCAGAGGCAGACGTCATCGACAGGGAATCTGATGCAGGCACACACATTTCCCCATCCCCTGAGATAGTGACCCATTCAGCAGTCGTCCACTCACCCCCGAGGTTGAGGCGCCCTCGTGTGTCTGAACGGCCTCGTCCCCCCCCCCCACGTCTCCCAGAGAACAGGACCCCAATGGAAGAGATCTTGCTGGCTCCACTCCCCTCCCAAAGTCGGCACCAGGAACGGGCCCCTGATCATGCTCAAGCAATCCGCACCCTGCCAGACAGACCCCAGCGACCTCCTTCACCGCCGCCTTCCTTTGGAACTCAGCTACGACCTCTCCCTGCTACGGATCTTGCTGCCCTTCTCTGGATTGTCATCGATGCCATATCAGCCTACCTTCAGGGCATGACACCCAAGGACATCTGTGAGCAAATCATGCCCAGGTTATTCTCCTTTGCATCATCTTCATAGATTCCACCCCAAAGCATTTTTCCATGGTGGTATGGAACGCTCATTCTATATTTAAAAAAAACCATGAATTTAAGATGCTTATGAACGAACTTCTTCCGTCGATTATTGGGGTAAGTTAAACATGGTTACAACCACAGCTTCGATTTAATCGTAGAGGATATACAGTCGTTAGACAAGATAGACCAGCACAGCAGGGGGGAGGGTTGGCCTTACTGGTCAGGGACAGTATTCATCACAGGCCTTTCCCACTCACCGCTTATACCAAAGGGGTTCTGGAGACCTTAGGTGCACAGGTAGAGTTGCAGAGACGTCGAGTTTCCTTATGACCTTTATACAACCCCCTATCATAATATCACCATTGCTGAATTTACACATTACCTCGACCAGCTCCCTTCACCGGCACTGGTCTTTGGTGACTTCAATGCCCGTCACTCGTTGTGGGAACCCAGTCTCCCTTGTAGCTCTGTAAGTGCCACCAGTTCTTCCCTGTTTTCATATCTATTACAAACAGACAGATACACCCTTCTATCCCCAGTGGGCCTCAAAACTCGTTATGATCCACACTCAGGAGCAGGCTCAGTTTTAGACCTATGTATAGGGGACAACTACTTTCATGGGGCGGAATTTACTGTGGGACCCTTTATAGGTAGCAATCATCTCCCGCTAATAATCTGCTTCCCTGATATATCCGTCTCCGACTCGGTTCCCATGAGCCCGCATTGGCGTCTGTCCGATGGTGGATGGACAAAATTTTCCAAGGCTTTGATGGACTCTCTGCCGGTGATTCACCTCCCCGTAAATCCAGCCGCGGATGCTTTTCGGAATGGTTGATGGCGGCAGGCAAGAAAGCATTTTCACTGATCACCTCCCATCGGGTGCCGCAGTGTGGGGTCCCTTGGTGGACTGAGGAGTGTCACAGGGTGTTGTTAGCAAAGCACCATGCTTGGTGCGCGTGGCAAGTCTGCTTATCTGAGGCCAACAGACCTCAATATCGACGGGCAAATGCGTAATGCACCCGTTCAGTCACGGCTGCAAAAAGGAAGGCCTGGGCGACTTTTGTGGCATCTCTGTCATTCTGCACTTCCTCCACTCGGTCCTGGCGTTTTTTGCGGGCCATGAAGGATAAATTAACCACTTACACATATCCCCTAACCCAAGATGGAGTGGATCTGCTCACTACCGCAGATACAGCTAATGCACTTGCCCGCCATTACAGCATGTCCCTTAGTACCCCAGCTCCCCTCCCTGACTTGCCCTGGATCATGTGCGTGGTTGAAGTGGCTGGAGCGAAGCCGCCCCCCCCTCCCCACGGACTTGTCGTCCCCTATCACTCCTCGTGAGTTGACAATCGCCATGCGTGCTCTGCCTCCCCGCAAAGCTGCTGGGCTGGATACTATTCCGTACGAATTCCTGACCCATTTACCCCCTGTGGCACATGATCTCCTCCTGCAGTTGATCAACGATAGCTGGCGGTTGGGTGTCTTTCCCACGACATGGAAGCATGCCTCCATTCTTCCCTTTCCAAAGTCGGGGAAAGACCCCACCCTGCTTAGTAGCTACAGGCCTATAGCCCTTCTTCCGTGTCTCGGAAAACTCATGGAGTGAGTGGTAAGTAACTGGTTACATTGGTGGGCAGAGAGTAAGGGTTTTCTCATGGAGGAGCAGTGTGGTTTCCGGCCAGGACGAGGCACTCTGGATGTTCTTCATCAACTTGAACATTCCATCCAAGTCACATATAGAAATAAGGAAATCATGTCCCTTTTTATAGACCTGGCTAGGGCCTTCGACTCTGCGTCCTATGAAGGGATCCTCTATAATTTATCGAGAGTGGGGATAGTTGGCATGCCTCTGACTTGGTTTTGTAGTTTCCTCTCTGGTAGAACTTTCTCAGTTTCTTTTGGGGGGATAACCTCTTCTTTCTTCCCGGTTCGTAGAGGGGGGGTAGCTCAGGGGTCGGTCTTGAGTCCCTTCCTCTTTAACATGATGTCTACACTATCCTATCCTCCAGGCACCTCTCTTCTAGTATATTCAGATGACCTAACCCTCCTTAGCTCAGCACCCACTCTGCGGGAGGCACAGGATAGTCTCCAGTCGGGGATTAACACCCTCCTAACTTGGTATGCGGACATCAGTGTGTTCTAATGTTTTATACCCTTAAACATGCATTACCCTTTCTGCCCACTATTTATGTTCATGATACCTCTGTCCCTCTCCAGCGTCACCACACTTTCCTTGGACTCCGACTTGATGGCCCAATTCTGACTTGGAAGGCACATATTGATTATTTCTGGGTCTCCTGTATGAAACGCCTTTCCCTCACGAAATGCTTAACAGGCTTCCGATGGGGTGTCTCCCGGGAAGTCCTATTGAAGTTTTACCAAGTGTATATCCGGAGCAAACTGGATTATGGCTGTACCATATATGGATCTGCCTCCCCCTCCCTTTTAAGTAAGCTTGATGTAATTCAAAATTCTGCCCTCCGGACAGCACTTGGAGCACTCTGCTCCTCTCCGGTTGCTGCAATGCATGCAGAGGCAAATGTGTTGCCTCTGGAGTGATGGCGAGTGTTCCAAAATTGCTTATTCTTAAATAGAAGTCTCTCCTTTTCCCCTTCCCATCCCTTGGTTATACTTTATGCCCATTCTAGAATCTCCTATGATAACTCATCCTGGCCTCTACGTTCAAGTGTTCCATTCCTTGTTCGAGCTTTGCAATCCTATAGTCGATTGTCCCTGCCTATACCTCATCCTATCCCTATATCCACTGTCTCCCCAGTCCCCCCTTCGTTCCCACTACCCTCCTTTTTTCACTTACACCTCCACGCCCCTTTTACTAAGTCCATTGACTCTCCCAATGTCTCACCTCTCTTTGGTGAATTTCTGTCCCTCTGTTACACTAACTCTTTCCAGATATTTACAGATGGCTCTCATGTCCCCTCCCCTCCTTCCACGACGGCGGCAATATTTGTCCCTTCCCTTTCCCTGTGTAGAATTTGGAAACTAGACGGGCTTCACCCCATCCTTGCCACTGAGCTTTTTGCCATCCTGGGCACCTTGGTGTTTGTCAGAGATTCACTTCCCCCCCAGACAGTCGTCATTTTTTCTGATTCACAGTCTTCCTTAGCCCTATTGTGCTCCAGGCACCCATCCTGTCATTGCAAACTTGTCTTCAACCGTCACTCTGTTCTTCTTTTTCTCCATGCTCGAGGCTTTACAATACATTTTCAGTGGGTCCCTTCTCACACTGGCATTAGAAACACCATAGTCAATCTTCGGCCACACTGGCACATGACACGGCAGACATTGAACCCAATCCTCTTGACTTTTCCTCCTTTTCTACACACGTCTTTCACACCATCTTCAACATATTGAATGCTGCCATCCCTAATTTGCTACGCAACACATGCCTCTCTGCATATCGCACATCATCTGCCCCGCAACCCTGGGCTCACTCTTCCATCCATGACCTGGACACCGGACTGCTTGGCCATACAGCCCTCAACGTACACCTGCACAGGATAGGCCTCTCTCCTACTCCTTCGTGCCCATGGTGTGGCAACACAGATGAGACCATCCTCCACTTCATCTTTTGGTGCCCAAGGTTCTTCTTTGCTAGAACCTTCCTCCGTTCAGCCTTGATCGCCTGTGGTGTCCATGACTTCACACTTCCTATTCTACTAGCTGGTGTTGGCCTATTGGAGAACCAAAAGGCCAAGGTGTTACGTCTCATGAAACAGTTTCTCCGTGTTACAAGTCAAATTTGTCGCCTGTAATCCCCGCTGGTGAGATGAGCCTCCCCTGCTTTCTTCAAGAAACTGTTCGATCAACAGGGGTCATCGGTGCATAATCATCCCTGCCAGGCCCAACTTCCCAGGGTGCCACTTCCACCAGGGGAGGGTGTATAAGCTTCATCGCTTCACTACCCTTTAACCTAAGAAGAAGAAGAAGACAGGGCTGTCAGAGATTGAACCGTCTGATATATGCAGAAATCTGGATCAATGCCACCAAAGTCTGTACAGGAACAAGATAAAGTATCTGGGGTTGGACGCTAGCACCGTATTGTCTTGGGAGAAATTCACTTAGTATCAAGTACTGGGGACCGAAACCAGATCCCACATATGTTGATCTTTATCACTATTTGAACATCCCGTCAAAGTTCACCGGGGCATCCCTCAACGTAAATATGTGTAATGTATCTCGCAGAAATTAACATACAGTACATGTAAATCGTTTGCGTGTATGCACCAACGCAAGATCATGTAAGTAGAGTGAGAGAAGAGTTCTGAACAAATGTGGAAGCCTGCTTGGAAAAGTTTGAAAGGAATGAGAGAGTGTTTCTGATTGGAGATATGAATGGAAAAGTGGGGAATAAGGTGGGTGGAGTGGTTGGTGAGTGGGGTGTGCCTGCAGAGATGGATGAGAATGGCAGTGCTTTAGTGGACATTTGTGCTGGGAGGGGGTTGGTGTTAGCTAATACCCTCTTCAGGCACAAAATGATCCATAGGTATACATGGCGATTGGTGAGAATGGTGGACGGTGGAATGAATGAATGGAAGGCATTGATTGACTATGTGTGTGTGGATGAAAGGATGAGAAGATGTGTAATGGATGCAAGAGTATATAGAGGTTGAGGGAGTGGACTTTCTGACCACCACTTGGTGGTGGCCAGAATCAGAATCCAAACAAGATGGAGGAAGAGAAGAAGGCAAGGACAGGAAGAAGTATTTGTTACAAGGAGGGTAGAAAAGTTACAAGAGGATGGAATAAAGGCTGAATATAAAAGGG
The DNA here is from genome assembly GCA_018397915.1 of Birgus latro. Lineage (NCBI taxonomy): Eukaryota > Metazoa > Arthropoda > Malacostraca > Decapoda > Coenobitidae > Birgus > Birgus latro. The sequence continues at coordinate 5,554 of JAGKTI010013389.1, forward strand.
AAGTGGAGGAGCGGTTGGGTAAATATAGATTGGAGCAGATGGGGGACGTGGAAGGCGTGTGCAAGATATTCACAGAAGAAATCTGTGCAGCATGTGAGGTGGTGTGTGGGGTGAAGAGAAGACGAAAGGGGGTTCAGGGAACAGCATGGTGGACTGAAGAGGTGAGAGAGGCTGTGGCGCAAAAGAAGAAAGCATATAATGAGTGGATGAGGAACAAGGGTGTCGAAGGAGCTGAGAGACGGACAAGAGAGTTATATGTAGAGAGGAGGAGGGAGGTGAAAAGATTAGTAAGAGAGAGTAAGAAGAGAGTGGATGAGGAATTTGGAAGGAATTTGAGTGCAAAGTGGAGGGAATGTAAGAAAATGTTCTGGAAGGAGGTAAAGAGAGCTAGACAGGGTGCCAACGAAGTCAGTGGGGGTGTGAAAGATAAAAATGGTAGATTACTAGAGGACAAGGGACAAAAAGTAAACAGATGGAGAGAACACTTTAATGAACTGTTGAACACAGAGAATGAAAGTACTGCAAGTATAAGTGGCTGGGGAATGGCAGGGAGAAGGAGGGTTGTGAGAAGAGAGGAAGAAATCAGTAGGATGGAAGTGGTGGAAGCAATAGAAAGTTAAAATGGGGAAAGCCCCAGGAATTGATGGATTGTGTGGTGAAATGCTGAATCATGGGGGAGAGATAGTAATAGAATGGATGTGGAAAGTGTGCAGATTGGCTTGGGAGGAGGGTAGAGTCCCGGAGGATTGGAAGTCAGGTATAATTATTCCTCTGTACAAAGGAAAAGGGGAAAAAGCAGTGTGTGGTAATCATAGGGGCATTTGCCTTCTCAGTGTAATAGGAAAAGTATATGGTAGGATACTTATTGACAGAGTTTGGGAAAAAACTCCGAAAATGGCGGCCGAAGTGATTGCTTTTGTGGTGATACCCTACCTCCTACAGTGCTTGATACTGCTCTTCACCTTCTTCATCATGTGTGTGATGATGGCCCCGCCTCCAGAGAAGAGGAAAAGAGTGGTTCTGACTCTGGAGAAGAAGAGGCAGATATTGGACAAGGTGGACGCCAGCTGGTCAACAGGGCGCATCTTACTTGAGTTCAACCTCCCTCGCTCCACCTTGTTTGATATCAAGAAGTCCCGAGACAAACTACAGCAGTACATGGCTGATTTCGCATTGAAGACCAGACGAAACGTGCAGAGGAAGGTGATGTTTACTCCTAAGTATGCAGACATCGACCACTCCACGTTGATTTCGTATCGACAACAAAGTGCTGCTGGTGTGTTGGTACGTGGAACGGAGCTGAAAGCTGCTGCTGAGAAGTTCACAAGGCTCCATGGATCATCACTAGACCACATGGGAATTTACTGTTGTGTACAGTGCAGTGAAGTGATGTTATTCCAGTTATAAAAAAAAAACCTTCGTGAAAGTGTTAGTGAGAAGTGCTGGGTGATTCTCAAGTGGAAAGGTGTGTCAGGTGCAACGTCTTCCTGTCAGAGTCTGAGATGATAGAGTGGGTTATTATATCAGGACGGCCGCTTTTTGTTCGTAAGTACCCTAACTTCATGCCTAACGTGTTTTCATCATGCTGTACATGTGTTTAAAGATTTTCATGCCTAACCTGTTTTCATGATGCTGTTAATGTGTTAAGAAGTTACCCTAAATGTTAATCATAATTTCCTGCTTGCAATTTAATTTATCCATGCATGGTTCTTAAGTAAAACAGCTAGAAAAAAGGTTGAAGCAGTGAATTTCATGTCCGGTCCTAACCTAACCTAACCTATGGTTACCATAAAGATTTTCATGCCTAACATGTTTTCATGATGCTGTTAATGTGTTAAGAAGTTACCCTAAATGTTAATCATAATTTCCTGCTTGCAATTTAATTTATCCATGCATGGTTCTTAAGTAAAACAGCTAGAAAAAAGGTTGAAGCAGTTAATTTCATGTCCGGTCATAACCTAACCTAACCTAACCAAACCTAACCTAACTTAACCTAACCTAACCATTTTTCTGGTAGCAATTAACATCATTTACTGTATTTGATGCTTTGTATCCAATAATTTAGTGCATAAAATGTGAGAAAAGATGATTTCCATGTCCAATACTTACTTATACTATGCTGGCAATTTCGAGCTCCTATGACTCACTCACCCCTAAATCATCATTTTTTGGTTAAAATTCAATAAATTCATGCTATGTATGCATTATTTATGTGAAAAGGGACCTAAATATGTGCTATACATGTTCAGTAGGGAGGTAGGAAGGTAGTTTTCTGATTTAGGTTAGGTTAGGTTAGGGTCATGAAAAACCAGTGCTGGAGCTTCAGGACCAATATCCGGACAAAACCAATATCCGGACATGCCTTTGGCTCTATTACGTCGGATATTGGAGGGATTACTGTATATATATATATATATATGTATATAAGTAGATGCTCAATTTAACGAAATCTGATGTAGTGGAAGCCCTGGGTAACGGAATTATTTTTTTTCTAGTATTTCTGCCCTATTTAATGGAAAATTTCCATTAAATCGAGCATAACTCTTTTCAGGGAATTCCAAACACAATAATGGATTTCTGGGTGTATTAAATTATGGGTTCAGGCTGCAAAATGTAGCAGTGAAAATGAGCATAGTTTGCTTTAAGGGTTTAGCAGAAAAATAGCTCAGGATACTGGAAAAAAAATTTATATTGAGCCTAGGTTACGGAACTTGATTTAATGGAAAATTCGAGATAATGGAATGGGGATTGGCAGAGTTAGTTCATTAATTGTGCACCTACTGTATTTTATAGATATTTATTTTTATCAACTTTGCTAGAGGTCATCATTGTCTGTCCTCATTCCAGCTGTCATTTCCTAATACAGTAAATAGACTAACCTTAACCTCACACCTCTATCCTCCAGTTCCTCACCCAGACATTTTAACCAGCCCCCTCCCCCCGACATACAATGCACGTCACAACTTTTTTCACGCTGAGACCCACCAACGTGCATCGTACGTCAGTCAATTGCAAGGCCCATCGTTTGCACATTTTTCAAGATTCGCGGGTGATTTTCGGTAGGCATGTGTGGGACACCTTCCTCTACCCCCAGCCAGGTGGCAACACTGCCTGACCCTGTGCAACCCTCCCCCCCACAGGGGGTGCACCATTTTCTTGTAACTTACCTGTTAGCAGTGACTTGGCTAGTAAAGACACACAGCACCAGGGTCTCTCTGTCGACAAAATTCAAGGCGAAAGTGATTCCTGACGTGGAGGACAAAGATTACGTGGCACCAGAGTTAGTAATGAACAGAAGTAATGAGGAGGTAACATCGCCAAGGTAGGTGCAATATGTCAATGTGTTTGGTAAGGGAACAATGCTCATATCACCTATATTATTGTGTGAAAAGCAATGTACTCTTCGTTTCGTTTTTGAAGGCTCCAACATGCTTGGATGCATCGGCCTTGGTCACCTATTGGCGGCTCTCCATGCTGCTCGATCTTTGGCAGCCTCCCTGTTCAGTCCCTTAACCCTTAGGTTACACTTAATGACCTCGTCCCATGTCTTTCTCGGTCCACCTCTCCCAACCCCTCCCCCAATATTAACACTTTTTACCCTCTGCACCCAATTATCATCCTCCATCCTCTCCACATGTCCAAACCACTGCAGCCTACCTCTCCTCATCACTACACCAATACACTCCAGTCCCATCCTACCTCTCAACTCTTCCATCGTAAACTCAACCCCCCCCAGGCCTAGCACGCAGGGACGCACTGCACATCCACCTAATCATTGTCATTTCTGTACGTTTTAACCTGCGAATATCCTCTTCCTTTACTGCCCAGGTCTCACTACCATACAGCATCACACTCCTAACACATGCTGCATACAAAGACACCTTAGCATGTAAGGAGAGTCCTCTCAATGTCAGGAGAGGCAACAGCTCCCTGAACTTCTTCCAACCACTTCTCACCCTAGCAACCGAGCTAACTCCAGCCCCACCTCTGGCACATAACATGTCTCCCAAATACCAAAACTCTTCCACACACTCAAGAGACTCACCAGCAAGTTCAATCCTTTCACACCTAACAATCTCCACCTGCTCTCCCTGACATGCCGCACTACATATAAATTCATACCAAATAAATATCTACGAGGCTGTATGGTTTTGGTTAAATTTCCCTCGTGTAGGGAGCGTCTTTTATGGAGCGCGGTGTCGTAGAAACTGGTAGCCAGGTGAGGGATCTCTCACCTGTTTAAAATAATTTTCACCAGGTGAGCGCTTTCTCACTGAATTTTCGATGTTTCTCACCAAAAGTGGATGTTTGAGCCAAAAAAAGACAAGTTGAAATTCGGTTGGGTTCTGGGGGTGGGTTGGGTAAAAAAGCGGTCGGGACGGGGCAGGTTAACATATCATCCTCAAATTCCCATCAGTGGTCAGTACACGTGCTGCTGTAATACTCCGTTCAAATGACGACTTGCTCTTTCATACCATTGTTTTACTCTTTCAATCCCGTCTTTGTTACCTTTTCATAATTTTCACGTAGGCAACATTTCATCAGACAAATACGAAATCACTTCCAAATCTTTTCTGATTCACTCCTTTTGTTTTCTTTCTTTTGCATTCTTCATCCCATTTATACTTTTCCCATTTACCCAATGTCACATAGTGCTCACTTCAGCCAATGCTCCTCATTCATTCATTCCAACCTCACTTTGTACTGTAGCTTTAATCACTCATTAAAAGTACTCAGTTCCAACACTTATTGTAATGCTTCCTTTGTCAGTTTCCCTGTCCTACTGATTCCTTCACCAGTTCCCCATCTTACTGCTTCCTTTTCCCATTTTCTCGTATATGGTATTAACTTCCTTTGCTATTGATCACAGACTTGTTAAGGCTACAAATCAAAACTGAGATTCTCAAGATGCCACCAAAAAAGCTCCATCTTGAGAAAGTCAGGGATGATTGTGCATATGAGAATGAAGTGGCAGTCTCAGATCAGTTTGAATGGCTCAGTACTGTTGAGGACCCTTTTGAATAATGGGATAAGGTACCTTTAAGCGTGCTACCCTGGCAGCAGCTGATGAGTGTATTAGAGACTGTCCAAGATCAAGGAGGGGGATCAATCTCATGGCCTCGTAGAGGATGCTGACCTCAGTTGAGGAGAGTCGTGCTGCCAGACTGGCAGGGGATCAGGAGCAGCACAGACTTCTGACTCGATGGGCATGGGTTTCACCGAGAAGTGACAAGGAGAGGTATGTCAAGGAAATCGCTGAGGAGGTGGAAGGCTGTTTTCATGCAAATGACCTTTGACCCGCCTACCGAACCCTGATGAAGCTCCAGTCCAGACCCATCTCTCAGGTTAACTTTGTTCAGACAGCAGATGGACGACTCGTGTCAGGGGCAAGTGAGTGTAGAGCTTGTTGGGCTGAGTACTTTGAGCAGCAGCATATGGCTGAACCTCCCAGTGGAGAGCTTCAGTCAGCTGGTGTTCAATCATTAACTGCCGTCCCACCAGCTGATGAAGCCATGCCTTCTCTAGATGAAATCAGGAAGGCAGTGGCTGGGCTGAAAAGTGGTAGAGCAGCTGGTGTTTGTAATATCCCAGAAGAATTGATCAAAAGCCGGGGCAAAGTCATGGTCAGGGGGTTCCATGCTGTCATAGAAGCCATTAGGTAGACTGGAATCATTCCTTCTGGCTGGACAAAGGATTTTGTCACCCCTATCTGAAAAGGAAAAGGAGACCAGTGTGACTGTAGTAACTGCCTTGGTATTACAGCATACAGTGTGCCAGGCAAAGTTCTTGTCCACATTCATCTGATGCATATCCGGGACCATCTGCTTTAATTTCAGAGGCCTGAGCAATCCAGTTTCATGCCCAAGAAGTCTACTGTTGACCGCATTCTAGCTTTTTGAGTTCTTGTGACAAGGTCTGCTAGCATTCTATGTGGGTCTCAAGAAGGTGTTTGACTCAGTTAATCGGGAGGTACTATGGGAACTCCTACGACTCCGTGGGCTCCTGCAGGGATAATCCAACTGATTGCTGGCTTGTACCCAAACACTGAGAGTGCTATCAAGAGTCGGGGGTGGAACATCCAATTTCTTCCGAGTAAGTTCCGGTTAAGACAGGGATGTGCCATTGCCCCCACACTTTTCAACGCATGTGTGGATTGGGTACTGGACTGGGCTGTGAGTCAAAGTCACTGTGGGATATCAGTTGGCCATTTCAGGGTCACTGACCCTGACATTGCTGAAGATGCAGTTGTCTGAGCAGAGTCTCTGGAGAAGCTACTGAGGAATTTCACGAGAATGTGGAGCCACTGGGATGAAAGGTCTCTTGGGCCAAGACCAAGGTCCAGGCATTTGGTGGCTTGTTGGATGAAGCAATTCAGTCTGTCCAAGCATGTGGTGAGGATATGGAAGTCTTGGAAAGATTCACTTATCTTGGTAATATGGACCAAAAAAAACAATGGTAGATCAGACAGTGAGATCTCTTGTCACATTAGCCTGGCCTACAGGGTTATGGATTCACTCAGTTTGGGTATTTGGCAGTCATTATTTGTGTAGAGGGATGAAAGTTCACATCTTCAAGATGCTGGTGCCCCCTGTCTTATTTTATGGCTGTTAGACATGGACACTAAACAGTGACCTGAAGCGGCGAATTGACTCCTTTAATACTAAGTGTCTCCGCAGGATCATGAGATATCGCTGGTACAACCAGGTGTGCAACAAGTAATTACTCCATGAGACTGAAATGAGGCCTATTACCCACATAATATGCTAATGCCAACTCCAACTACAGTCAAGTCGCCTATGGCGTGTGCGTCTATGACACGGCAAGATGCCAGACCCAAAAAAACAAACACGCACATAAACTATACCTATGGCGCGGCAAGGTTTGAAACATCATCATCATCACCCGGTCCTACGTTGCCCCATGAGAAGTGTAGGAGCCCAGGGCTAGGTAAGTTGGTCCTGACATTTAAGATGAGAATGACCAGCCTCATCCCTGAGTGGCATTACGTGAGCAATAAACCCCAACTACTGCTTGGATATAAACCTTCACCAGCTCAATCCGATTGGAGCTCCGTAATTACTCACTAAACCACTAGGTGCCAAAATTTGGTTATATGGTTACCACCCAGCATAGTAAATGGTTTCCTGATGTACAGGAAACCATTTGGCTTGTCACTTAGTGTAGAGTCACCCACAGACAGAAGGAAGAGGAAAGAATGAAGATAAGAAAGACAGAAGAGGAAGTGTAAAGTCACCCGTAGGCAGAAGGATGAGGCAAATTCTCCTGGCAGTCGGCACGTTCCCTTGTTTGTAAACAAAGAAGATGGCAACCACTTCAGCTCCAACTGTGGGCTTTTTCCTCTCTTATGAGGGGTTAAACCTTACCAAATTCATTGTGTTAAGTAATGAAACATTAAAGATTCTTTGGGTATTGTGATTAGTTTATAGGTTTGTTTGTAAAACAACTATGAACGGGTTAGTGACGAAGCACCCATCTCTGAGCTAAGACGAAGTATAATGCCTCCCATCATCATTATCACGTATATAAGAATGATTATCAGTGTGTTAAATGTGAGTTTTGTTGACACTTGAGTATACAAACTTTATCAAATAAACTTCTTCAAACAGTGCTTGACCAGGCAGCCTCCGCCATCGTTAATGTTTTGGTTGGTCAGCTGATCTGTGTCTACTTGGCCGAGCTTTTTTTCTCTCAATCTGCAGCGCCTGGTATTGCCTAAGTAGACACAAAGCTGATCACCCTTCCTTTTTTTGTGCCTATTGTTACATGTAATACAAGCAGTGACTGATTGCTTGATTGTGTGTGTGTGTAAAGTGGGAATATATGGGGTAAAGTGGGGTGAAAAAGGGGACTTTGGGCGAACGTCCAGAACCAAATACCATTTTTCCCATAGGTTCAGTTATTTCTATGGCACAGGCGCGGTCCAGAACCAATTAGCCGTGCCTTAGGCGATTTGACTGTATTTAGGCATGTGACCCACCTTCGTGAAGATGATCCTGCTCACAGGGTGATCTTTGAATGAGTTAATCCAGGGTGGAGGAGGCCAAGGGGAAGGCCACGTAACTCATGGCTGGAGCAGATCGATCACTCCTGTCATTAGATACTTAAAGGGGAAAGAGTTGCTGCCGGAGGGTTGCACAGAGGGACATGCGTGGGTGAAGTCAGAGTGTGAGTAAGGCTATGTGCTTGCAGCATTTGCCTCCTCTTGATTTATTGAACTTCCTTTGCCAGTTGGTAGGTGGCAGCGACAATCCACTCACTTGATGATGAGTTGTCTACTTCTTCCATCGCCTTTATCATTGTTTCTGAGTCTGCCCTCCTCTCTTCCTAATTTTCCCTTTCCTTCCTGTCACTTTTTATAAGTCATCCCTTTCAGTTCAGGCAGCTCTACACTGAATGACAAGTCTAACAGTTTCCTGCAATCCTGGAAACCATTTACATCGCTGAGTAGTAGCCGTATAACCAGATCATGCGGGGACATGGAGCCTACTATAGTGCGCTTGTTAACTGGGTGAAGACACATATGCTGCATCCACCTAGGAACCAAAGCTTCACACACTTCCCCACTCCTAGCTGTGGTGAGATTACTTCAGCCACAGGGGAATATAGTTCACTGCACGGGACAGTCCTGCAGGGGCTATTGTTTGACTGTGGTTGATGAGTCTGGGCAAAAATGTCCTTTGCCTTTTCAGCTCCCATCTCATGTCTCCTAGTCATATTATTTTGTATCATGTCTATCTTCTTCACTTCTCCATCAGTAAAACTTGTCTAAGCCATTCATTGTTCCTGGAACACTCTTTCCCTTTCACAGTCCTCTCGCATGCATTCACTCTGCACTTTGCTATGGACCTACCCCATACTTAACCCGCCACGTCCCGTCAACGTATGGGTATGTCAGAACTTTTTTTCACGCTGACACCCGTCAACGTACCAGTAAGTTCTACAGTTGTGAGAGGACTGTCATTTGCACATTTTTCAAGTTTCGCAGGTGATTTTTGGTAGGCATGTGTGGGAGACCTTCCTCTACCCGCTGCCAGGCAGCGAAACTGCCTGACCCTGCATGACACCCTCCCACCCCCCACCCGACATGCCATTGTCTCGGCAACTCACCTGTTAGCAGTGACCTGGCCAGTAAAGACATGTCATGCAAGCGGTCTCTCTGACGATGAAATTCAAGGTGAAAATGATTCCCCATCGATGACAATGTGGAGGACAACGAATGTGGCACAAGAGGAAGAAACGAGCATAAGTGATGAGGAGGTAATGTCGCCAAGGAAGGTGCGGTATGTTGTGTTCTGTGAGTGAGAGAACGCTTATATCGCCTATATTATTGTGTGAAAACCAATATATTCTTGTACTACATATAAATCTGTATCAAATGAACAAATATCTACCTATTCTGAATGGGTTGCAATAGTTACTGCTACCATAGAAAACGTGACAGTAGCATCGCAGCTCCAGAGAAGACGGTACCAGATGTTCAGAGGGACACCTGTATAACTCACTTATAAGCTCAGGTGAGCACTTTTTTTTGGTAATTTCCAATGTTTCTCATAAAAAGCGGAGGTTTGAGCCAAAAAAAAAAACTTTTTGAAAATCTGCCAGGATTGGGGGGTGTCATTGGTGAAAAATTGGCCAGGAGGTGGCGGGTTAACCATTATAATGCTCAGTCTTAAGGACTTCTGAGTATTCAGTCATGCTAGTACCTGTAATGATCTTATCATACAAATAATAAAATATTCACACACACACACACACACACACACACGGAGTGGCAGCCTCAGCGAGAAGACGTGTTTCAAACCGCCTCAACAAACCCTAAGTAGTTTTCAGGAATTGGCCTGTCTCCAGTCTTGTTAATAATTTTAAGTATTGCAAGTTATTACAGTCTATCAAAAATGTACAGAACAGTTGTCATTAAGTATACATGAATGTTTTTATAGGAATTTTGGGAACAGCTGTTCAGTTTAGTACTGTAACCGACCTTAAAGATGGCCGACCATGTAAACACTCGAGAACCGGAATTCCCAGGATTTGACAGTGAAACAAATGTAATGGACCTGGTTAAAACATTGATTATGAGAATTAGTGGTCTAGAAAAGAAAGTGGAGGACCTAGTATCAAGAGACATGCCTGAAAAGACCGAAAATACTATACAGAGTTTGATACAGGCCAATGAGACAGTGAACCAGGAGATCAAGAATTTAAAACGAGAAAATATTGAATTACGGAGAAAACTAGAAGAAAGCAGTAACCAAACAGAGAAGGTAAGTAGTGTGTTAGAAGAGCAAAAGGCAAAATGGGCACATGTGGAAGAAGAACAGAAAGAAGTAGTCAGTTTAAGGGAAATTATTCAGGAAGAAAGGGAAATGAACAAGAAAAAAATGGAAGAAAATGTAGTGAAAATATTGAAGAAAAAGGAGAAAATAGTGAGAGAAACAGTAGAAAGGAACAGATGTGTGATAATATTTGGAAACAGGGAGGAAGAAGAAAAAGTTAGGTCTGTGAGACTCGAGAGAGACTCAAATCAGGTGAGGCAAATATTGGACAAGATCGATCCCGAAGGAAACAAGTGGGAGAAAGAAATTGAGGAAGTAAGGAGGATAGGGCCATATAAGAAAGGGGAAGCAAGACCAATGAGAGTTAAGACGTCTTCAGAAAGTGTTGTAAATGACATACTTAAGGTGACCTGGAAACTAAGTAAAGAGGCAGGAATGGAAAATATTATAGTAAGAAAAGACTTGAATGAAGAAGAAAGAGAAGTCTTAAAATCTTTGAAGGACCAAGTAAAGGAAAAAAATGACAAGAGGACAGAGGAAGAACGTAAAACTTTTTTTTGGAGAGTGATGGATATGAAGGCAAGGAAGTGGTATGTGAAGAACTAGACGTGAAGGAAACAAAGGGGATGGATATGAATATGAAAAAGAGAAGAACGAGTAAAGATGACAACAGTGCAGCAAATCTGAGCATCATGTATAGTAACGTAAATGGATTAATATCTAAGAAAGGGGAAATTGGAGACTACTTAAATGAAAATAAACCCGAAATTGTTTGCCTAGTAGAGACTAAATTGCCCCGAGATGTCGATATAAAATTATTTGGCTGGAATAATTATAAGATTTGGAGGAAGGACAGAGAAGGCAAATTTGGGGGAGGAATAGTGATATTAACCCATAATGACCTAAGAGTAAAGAATATAGAAATTGAAAATACTATGGCTGAACTTTTGGGAGTTGAAATAGAGGACAATTATGGAGAAAAAACGGATGTAATAGTTTTTTATATGCCCTCCAAAACTAGGGCATGGACAAAGGAAGATTACGAACAGTTAATAAGTGAATCCATTATTAGGCTAGAAATGTTAATTGAACGAAGAAATAGAATAATATTAATGGGAGATTTTAACTGTAGAGAAGTTGATTGGGAAAGTATGGATGCTGGGAACAATGAAGAATCATGGGGAAATAAATTAATGGAATTGATGATGGAAAACATGTTAACCCAGTTGATCAAAGAAAACACAAGAATTAGGGGTGTTGATGAACCATCCAGGCTTGACCTATTATTCACAAAGGACCCAAATGATGTGAGGAACATAACCTACCATTGCCCCTTTGGTAAAGGTGATCATCTGGTAATTGAGATGGATGTGGTAGGAGTGAGGGAAGGAGAAAGAGATGAAAAACACAGAGAAAATAGATACAATTATGGGAAGGCAGACTTTGCTTCCCTGAGAAACTTTTTCCAAAATGTAGAATGGAGTGAAATGAATATGATCACAAATGTTGATGAGAAATATGAGTTTTTGATAGAAGTATATAAAACAGGAGTTACTAAGTATGTCCCAAAATTTTCTGCAGCTATGGAAAGGAAGAAAGAATGGTTTAACAACAGATGTAGGATGGCACAAGAGGCAAGAAAAAAAGCATGGAAGAAAGTGAGAAGAAGGTATAGTGAAAGGGCCTGGGAGGAGTACAAGCAGGTTAGAAATGAATATGTAAGGATACGGAGAGAAGAGGAAAGGAAATACGAAAAAGATATTGTATCTAACTGTAAAAAAGAGCCAAAACTATTTTATAGGTTTGTAAATGGCAAAATGAAAGTTAAGGACAGTATAATACGACTGAGGGATGGAGATGAAACATACGAAAGAGAGGAAGACTTGTGTGAAATAATGAACAACAAGCTACAGTCAGTTTATGTATTGGAAGACGAATTTAGGGAGCCTGAAATGGAACCAAGGCTGACGAGAATGACCGAAATTACAGTTGACATGGATGAGGTGCTACAGCTGATGAAGGATTTGGATGTGAGAAAAGCAATGGGACCAGATGGTGTGGCTGGATGGATCCTGAAGGAATGTGCCGACCAGTTAGTGTGGCCAGTTTATGTCATTATCAAAACCTCGCTTGAAAAGGGACAGTTACCTAAAGATTGGAAAAGAGCAAGTATTGTGCCAATCTTTAAGGGAGGAGATAGGGAGGATCCACTTAATTATAGACCTGTGTCACTTACTAGTATTGTTTGTAAAATCTGTGAGAAAGTTATTAGAAAAAGATGGATAAAGTATTTAGAAGAAAATGAAGTGATAACACCAAGACAGTTTGGTTTTAGGGAAGGAAGATCATGTATTACTAACCTACTAAGTTTCTACAGTAGGGTAACAGATGTCATACAGGAGAGAGAGGGATGGGCAGACTGTGTCTATCTGGATCTTAAGAAAGCATTTGACAGGGTACCCTATAAGAGACTACTGTGGAAGTTGAGGACATTTGGAGGGGTGCATGGGAAACTATTAAAGTGGATGGGAGATTATTTGATAGGAAGGCAGATGAGAACAGTAATAAGAGACAAGGTATCACAATGGAGAAATGTGACTAGTGGAGTACCCCAGGGCTCTGTCTTGGCCCCAGTAATGTTTCTGATATATGTAAATGATTTGCCAGAGGGTTTGAATAGTTACATGAGTATGTTTGGAGATGATGCTAAAATTATGAAACATATTAAATGTATTGATAGTTGTAAAGAACTGCAAGAGGACTTGGACAAAATACACAGCTGGAGCCAGACTTGGAAAATGGACTTTAATGCCAAGAAGTGTCATGTATTAGAAATGGGTATAAGTGAAAGAAGACCACACTGGACATATAAAATGGGCAATGAGATGATTAGTAAAAGAAAGGATGAGAAAGATTTGGGAGTGATTATTCGGGATGACTTGTCACCAGAAAAGCATATAAACAAAATTATTGGGGGAACTTATGGATTACTGACCAACATGAGAGTGGCTTTTAATTATATGGATGAAGATATGTTGAGGGAGTTGATAGTGACCATGATAAGACCAAGACTAGAGTATGCGGCGGTGGTATGGTCACCTCATTTGAAGAAGCATATTGATAAACTAGAAAGGGTCCAACGGATGGCAACGAAGATGATACCGTGTTTAAGGGAACTCACCTACGAGGAGAGATTGGAAAAACTGAAGTTACCAACATTGCACGAGAGAAGGGAAAGAGGTGACTTGATCACGATATTTAGAAATGTAAGAGAATTGGAAAGGGTGGATAGAGAGGATCTTTTTGTGTTGGATGATGGAAGAACAAGAGGTCATGGCTTCAAGTTGAGGAAAAGTAGATGTCTTAATGATCTCAAAAAGTTCAGTTTCCCGAATAGAAGCATAAGTATTTGGAATGACTTAGACGAAGAGGTGGTGCAGGCGAAAAACATTCATGTATTTAAAACTAGATTAGATGAATGTAGATATGGAGACGGGACAACACGAGCTTAGCTCAATTCCTGTATACTACAAATAGGTAAACACAAATAGGTAAATACACACACACACAGGCACAGCATATCTAACAGTAGAGATGTGGCTGTGGATTTGTGTCATGTTTAATTCAGTGTTTTGGACTTTGGATCCCTCTGGGGATTGGGGGGAAAGAATACTTCCCCAGTATCCCTGCTTGTCATAAAAGTGGCCTTTTTGTCTCCAGTCTTTCATTTCTTACTCTCCTCGTGTGCTCATCTCTACTACCTCTCTTCTTGATATTTCCATGTTTCTTCCAGCCTTTTTTTTTTTTCCCCCTCCTCTACCACTACAGTGCCATATAGCCACATTATGGCATGGTGCTAATTCTTAATTATTCCTGCCTTCATTCTGGACTTCAGAAACCTAATGTCAGACCTGCATTCCCTAAAGGAGATAAAGGATTGCCATTCTGCATGTCTTCATTGTTTTTATTGTAACAATTTCTTTATGACCTCTTCACTTCCATGTCCACACACAAATGCAAGCACTTGTTCAAGCTTCATAAAATATTATGATCCTGCTTTCCTCAAGAAAATGGCATGGAAGACACAGATGAGCCTTCTAAAGTAACCACAATTCCTGACCAAACCATTATATTAGCAGTGTCCAAGGCCTATCTATAGTGACTAAAATGGTTTCTGTGAATCATGTATTTGGCTAAAATATCTCATAAATGCTTGATATTGGCACAACCACTTTGTGAGGGTGTAAGAAGATGCAGTTCAGTTTTGGTGCAGGATGATTATGGTGTCTGGCTATAGATAGAGATTTATTAATTTATTTTTTTAGTCTGGCAATAGATAGATAGATAGAAATGAACTGAATTCCCCGAGCTAGACTTTGTTAGATCATAAGCCCTGCTATGTGATGGGAGAGTGCTACCTCTCCCAGCGGGGCGCGAACTCTCAACCCTTTAACCCGCTGACTACCGTTGACGTATATAGGCACCCGAACGTTTTGTCACTGTGACTCCCGTTGACGTATAAAAACGTGCCGCAATTGCAAGGTCCATCATTTGCACATTTTTCAAATTTCACGTGTGATTTTTGGTATATATACATGGGACACCTTCCTCTACCTGATGCCAGGTGGGGATAATGCCTTACCCAGTGTGATCCCCCCCTCTCCCACACGCCATTGTCTCGGCAACTCACCTGTTATCAGTGACCTGGCCAGCAAAGACATGTCTTGCCACGGTACGAAATTCAAGGCCAGAGTGATTCCCCAATCGATGACAGTGTGGAGGATAAAGTTGCCTAGCGTTACGGGAAGAAACAGTCAGAAATGATGATCAGGTAATGTCGCCAAAAAAGGTGCGATATATTGATGTGTTTGGTGAGTTGAAACAACATTTCTATCACCTATATTACTGCATGAAAACCAATCTAGAGAAGGCTTTCAATCTTCAATCAGTTTTGAGACAAAATAAAAAAGATCGAAATTTGATTTACCGAAGTTGGAATTTGATAAACTTATGGAAAATAAATACCTGTAAATGGGACAGGCGTGTTGCCAACAAACCTACATCAACTTTTACATATACACTTATACCCACCCAAAATCATAACACAACCATGTATTTGCTTATACAGGTATTTAGTACATATTTACTTAGCAAGAAATGCAAGGAATACAGGCTTCACTCACTTTAAAATAGAAAGAATGAAGCTCGTGTGGTAGAGTGTTGGTTCTGAGGCGGTGGTTCAGTCACTGGTTTTGGGACAATTCGCTGTCAAGTCAATTCCCCGTCACAACAATAACAAGACAATTTGCCGTCATTAATAAAGACAGCTGTGGGTGACGCTAGAATGTAATTAAAATATACAGTAAAACCTCAATATAATGGACTTCAATAGACCGGAATTCGCTTTTATTAGACTTGAGTATCTACTGGACTAAACTTCTATACAGTATATCGGAAAAAGTCCGATAAAGCCAGAAAGCAGTCTGGACTGCCTGACCACTTCAGCTATGTTCACCACAATAAGACAAGTAAAAGACATGTTTTTCAGTGCACAGTACAGTATTATTATACCATTTGATTAATGTAGTGAAGGTATAACAGAGTACAATACTGCAATGGTGGTGAAAACCGCTGATGCAATCTGGACTAATGTCTGATATATCGGAAAAAGTCCGGATTAGTAGGGGTAAGTCCAGATGTCGCTTTTATTGGAACTTCGCATTTTTCGGACTGGCTTGGGCCCCAATTAGTCCGTTATAGTGAGGTCTTACTGATAGTTACAGTATTAAAGTTCTGATTAATTAATAATAAGTATATATATAGAATGATGGAGAATCGTCCAGAGTGCGAATTGTCCTGACAGGGAATCGTCCATGTTTTGCTGGTGAATTGACTTGACAGCAAATTGTCTCAGAACCAAATCACTTTGCCAGCCACCACTGCCACCCTCACTCGCATTCGCCCCAACCCTGCTTGAGTGATCACCTGCTTTCTTGTACTTGTCCCAATCACCATGGCCATTGCTGTTGATGCTTTCACTGCCTCCTTCATCACAATCAAACATTTGAATGAGGACAAACATTTGAATGAGGGCAAGCTTCACCATGTGGCCAGTAGGTGGCATGACAGATGAGAGACTTGCACTTGCAATCCGGTGTCGTATGTATGGAGTGACTTATGCTGGAAGTTACTGATCGAAGCATGACTTTTTAAATCCAAGCACGAATTTTGGACAAGCTTGCGAGTCTGATCGAGGTATGAAATATCGAAATAAGATTAATTGAATATTGAGATACTTCTGTACTCTTGTACCAAATAAATAAATACTGTACATATAATGAGTGGTTTGGAATAGTTACCCCTCCCATACTACTGTTTTCTCTGGAGCCGGGCCCCCATAGAGCATGCAGCCTGGTAAGGGTATTGTTACCTCTACAGGCATGTGTAAGATCAGGTGGGTGATTTCTCTATGAATTTTTGATGTTTCTCACCAAAAGTGGAGGTTTGAGGGGGGGGGGAATCTGCCAGGATTGGGGGGAGTCAGTGGTGTAAAGTCTGCCGGGAAGGGGCAGGTCAACCCCTACACCGCGGGGTTGTCGGAGGCTCGCAGGGCCATACCCGTGGGGATATTCCCGCTCCAACTGAGTTTTTAAAAATATTTGCCAAAAATCAGTTATTAGTCCTAGAATATAATAATTATATATGCCTATGTCACATATCTTCAGCTTTCTCCTGGGATGTTTTTTTAGCACTCGTCGACTACCATAGGACTTGTGGAGACTTCTGAAGTTGGGTAACTAAGTCTCCACTTTACACTTCCCGACATCCCCTAATCTGAATGCCACTGCCAGATATTATCACTAGAAACACTATTCAATGATTTCCAAGTAGTTTGGGATCCATACTAAAAAAAAAAAAAACTGTGAAAGCAATGTAAAATACGAGCGCGTACGAGCCTCCCACTCGCGCTAATTCGCCACTGGTATTCTGTCATTTCTTACTCATATACACACTCACACTTTATTATTTCTAGTACTTTATTACACTTATGTATATCTACAGTCCTTTACCGCTTCCCACACGATGTTTAGTAGGGGTAGAGGTCACAGGGCCTTTTATAATAGGCACAAAAGTGGCAGAAATGGAGGAGCATCATTTCACCGTGAAGGACGAGAGCCTACTGACTGTATCTCGGTAGCAAGAGTTGAAAGTGTCAGCTGCTAATGTATATGCTATGAAATAAGTCGTAGAAAATCTAGACA
>JAGKTI010013390.1:0-11648 GCA_018397915.1 Birgus latro
GTGGTAGTGAAATGGCAGGGGACAGAGTGACATGGAGGTGATTTGTTTTTGGCCACCCCGTGCGAGATTGAGGCGTCTGGCAATAGAATAGAACTTATTATCATGCCCTTTTTGTTTGTGCCTTTCTTACTTCATAATTGTAAACATGTGGTTGTGTGCGTTTTGCAAGAGAGACGAAGATGATATTTTCTGCATGGGTCAAGATAATGGGTGAAGTTGTTCTTGTTTAGGCATGGCCAGGAGCGAAAAAATCGAAAATCCACTCATCACAGCAGCAGGCTCTGAACTTCTTGATGAGGTGTACGGGAGTGTAGTGTATGTCAGTCTGAAGACATTCAGAATGTTCGTTCACTTCCCAAAAATATTTGCAGTTTTTTATTGGCTGCGCTTAAACGACGCCTGCAGCCATTTATCGGCTAAACGTCAGTCGACGCCAGTGGCCACGGAGGGGTTAAGCAGCTCATGTTCTAGGTTAACTTGTAACCTTGTTTTTTCCCCCACTGTATAAATCATGGTACAGTACATAAGAATGAAACAAAAATATTGGACTTCAAAGCCCTGATTGCTAGTCACAATTGTCTATGACTCTATTAAGTGAGCCATAAGCGCACATCCACTTGCACCGAGAGCTAGTGAAAAGTAAGCTATGTTTTATCCCATCATGGGGATGGTCGCCTGTGACATGGAAACAAATGTCAAGTGGTGGTATTTGGCAAATATTAAATTTCAGAAAACTAAGGCAATGACAACCTTCAAGAAGGCACTATTCTTACTCAGACAATATGAACTTAGATATGAAAGCCAACACTACTGAGCTCTTTAGTAATACAACAAATTAACTGTGTGTAAGGGAATGCCAGATGGAAGACCAATGTATGCATATGCAAAACAGCCAGTCAAAAGCATTCATTCATTGGTGTGATTTTTTTTTTTTTTATCAAAGAGTATTTTAGTGACTAATGGTCTGTAGTTTTGCTAACTCTCGTATGTTTACCCAGACATATAGATGAGTCACAATACTGTATTTAGGTTACATTTTTGGGCCTAGGACTGAGTTATGCTTGCCAGCTAGGTAGCAAAAGACACTCTGAAAGTCCCTCATTGAGAGATTAGTACAACACAGTATTATAGTACAGTGTACTCTTTTTTTTACATTGGTTGTGGTTGATAATAAACTTACAGTGTTAGCAATGTTTCCATACTGTTTCATTACTAGTATAGTGTATTATTTACTGTAGTTCCTGATATACTGTGTTTACTGGTAATCTTTCTTGCTTCAATGTTTCTTTCTTTCTCTCTCTCTCTCTCTCTCTGTCTCTGCCTTTCACTTTTAGTTAATATAAATCACTTCCTTTTGACAGATTCGACTTGATGAACAGGGCAAGCTGCTGGCCATGACACAGCCGGGACATGGAGGAACTTTAGTGTATGAGTATAATGATAAGGGCCAGGTGATCAGTGAGCTTTACGGAAGAGGATTCACGCATTATACTTACTTCCCTAGTGGTCTGATCCGCAGTGCGAAGACCAAACATAACCATGAAGATATGAAAACAGATTACCGGTACCATGCTGGTTTAGTGAAGGAGATGAAGATTCGTTATGGACCTAAAAGTAAGACCCACCTTCATAATGTGAGGCTTCGCTATAATTATGATGTGTCTGCAAGGCTCCGTAAGATTGAAGGGGAGATAAATGGCAATACTCTAAAGGAAGTCTTAATCCGATTTGATAACCAAACTGGTGTGCTGCAACTCATTAGTGACCTCAGAATCATACGAAATAACATTCTGGAAACCATGCTGCAAAACCCCAAGAAGCACTTTGTTAACACACGTAAGGAAGATAACTACGGGCGTTTGGCAGAGATCGACATGACACTCAGAAGCAAGACTGTGTTCATGATGCGGTTGTCATATGATAATCGCAATCGCATCTCTGAACGCCTAATTGAAATATCTGGCAAACGAATAGGATTTGACTATTCTTACAACTCAGATGGGGAGATTCAGAAGGTAGAGGGGATCCGTACCTGGGTTTATATGTACGATGAAAATGGTAATATGGTAAGCCACACTGAACAGGGAGTTCAGTTGACTCTAACATATGATGAGTGTGATCGTGTGACATCCGTTGGGCCCAGTATTGTAGAGTATGATGAGAGAGGTTTTGTAGTAAAGATTCATGACCAAAACTTTGACTACAACACAAAAGGTCAGCTAGTATCTGTTTGGAACCAACATCAGAAGTGGTCCTTTACTCTTGCTTATGACCATCTTGACCGTGTGTCTGTTTTCAGAGACCATCACAACAATGTCACACAGATAATTTATGGCCGTCCTGATTTACCTCATCTTATTACCCACCTACATTTCCCATACAGTGGTGCCACAGTCTGTCTTTTATATGATGATATGAACCAACTTATAGCCATTGACCAACCAGAGGGACGATTCTTCGTGGCCACAGACCAAACTGGTGCCCCTGTTGCCATCTTTGATGATCTGGGTTCATTGATTCGAAGTCAGCTGTGGTCACCATTTGGTCGCCTTATAGAACCTGCAGGATCTAATATGTGGGTGGGACTTGGGCCCTGGGGCAAATTTTATGAACCAAGAACAGGAATAGTGTTCTTCGGAGGTCATGCGTATCATCCAGAACTGATGCAGTGGATGACACCGCAGTGGAGTCGTCTGACACACCCAGAGTGGCAGGTCACTGATGTCTTTGTATACCGCTTCATGGCCAACAACCCAGTTGCCACCTCGCTTCTTGGGCACCACAACCAATACTACACAGGTTAGTTTTTAGTTTTTATTGTGGAATTAATTGCTTTTCATGATATCCACAAGGTTTAGTGTGTTTATGGTTTTAAGAGCCCCCCCCCCCTTCTTTCCACCAGCAGTCCTGATGCATAGCAATTTGTGGACTCTGTATCTTAGCCAGGCCACCTTTGGTTGAAGTATTTTTCAGTAATAATAGTTATGTGGACAGTGTCAAACCTATTGATTTTCAGAGCTTTAGGTCCAGTCTTCCTCCCAGCTCTCAGCCCACCATCATCATGGTCTATCAGTTTGTGGATGCCACACTTTGATTCAGTTCCATTTTATCAGTTCCAGTTCAAATCCCATTCCAGTAGACTATAAACTTAGCAGTTCCAGTTCAGTTATTTTCTCTTCAGTTCCAATGCAATTCACTTCATTGATTGAAAAGAGCACAAATTACAGCTTAATTCATAAACCTATTATATCCCTAATTTACATGGATTTTTTTAAAATAATTTTTTGGCATACAAGTTCTTATAATCATACTAAGTGGATTTTATGAACTACATGGCTCGGCTAGTAATCAAAGATGTAACATTTTGCCATATGGCAACACCAGGAGAATCTGAATACAGTACAGTGCTCGTTGGCATTCAGATACCTGTACTTTGTTTTATTGTGTCCATTACTTATATACAAGGTGAATGTAGGGAAGAGTAAAGTGATGGTCTTCAAGAGAAGTGAAGCCAGTGAATGTACAGTGAGAATGGATGGGGAGGATATGGAGAATGTGAGTGCATTTAAGTACTTGGGTAGTGTGATGAGTAAGGATGGAAAGGGTGCAGCAGGGAAGGAAGGTGGCTGGTTCGTTGAAAGCAGTGATAAGAAACAGGGAGGTGAGCATGGAAGTGAAAAAGTTGTTACATGACAGTATTGTGATACCAACTCTAACATAGGGAAGTGAAGCTTGGACCCTGTTGGAAGGACAGAAGTCAAGAGTCAGAGCAGTGGAAATGAGTTATTTGAGAGGAGCATGTGGAGTCACTTGGAGAGACAGACTAACAAATGAGGAAGTGAAGAAGCGTTGTGGTGTGGTTGCGGACGTGATGGATGGAAAGCTTTAGGAGAAACACGTTAAGGTGGTTTGGGCATGTGGAGAGGATGGAGAGTGAAAGACTGACGAGGAGAGTGTATGTGAGTGAGGTGGAGGGGGCAGGAGGGAGGGGGAGGCTGAGGATGAGATGGAGGGATGGAGTGGAGAGGTACATGAGTGAGGGAGGTGTGAGTTGGGAGTGGGGTAGTGAAATGGGGGGCAGAGCGACATGGAGGCAGTTTGTTTGTGGCTACCCCGTGTGGGATTGAGGCATCTGGCAATAGATAGATAGATAGACTTATTTACAATATGTTATCTGCATAATTTATTACAGTGTGGTTGTAATGAAAAAACAGTTTGCACAAGTTACTGCCTGCATACCTAATTTATAACAGTACATTTTTTGGCTAGAATTTCTAACGTCTTATTGTGTGCTGTAAGACCAGAA
This sequence comes from Birgus latro, assembly GCA_018397915.1. Lineage (NCBI taxonomy): Eukaryota > Metazoa > Arthropoda > Malacostraca > Decapoda > Coenobitidae > Birgus > Birgus latro. The sequence goes on from JAGKTI010013390.1 coordinate 4,307, forward strand.
ACATTTAATATTAAGTCCACACCACTACAGAAGCCAAATCTATCCCTGCACATACAATCATAGGCTGCTAAATTATGAAGATATTGATCAAAATCCCCACAAAATACTTTGACTTCTCTCTTGCTACAATGATAGCGGGTCAATTTTGGGATGGGCAGTAAATAGTTTGTTGAACTATATACAGTACTCTACTCACAAAATTCATCATGGAAAAACACTTGAAAACACTCTGTTGGAGTAAATGATGATATCTGCTACTATTTTAGTTTGTGAGTGCAGGTAAAGTCTTCTTCTTTCATCCAGAGTCTGATGAAGAGAAGCAGTTCTTTTCTTGCATTGTTTCCATGAAGAAGGCTTACAATATCTCACCTCCAAATAAAAGTAATGTTCATCATTATCAGTGGTTCCTTTGGGATGACAAACTTCTGCAGTGCTGAGAGCTGATTGCCATTAAATCTTTTTGGTTACTTTTATTAATTTTTACCAGCAGAATCTTCATCAGTCGGTTCATAAACTTAGGAGGTTCCAAATATTCACCTCATTAGTCATCCTTTTGGTCAGTAACATCACAAAACTTATTCAGTGACAAGTTTATACCCAGGGATGGAAAAAAAATTGGGGGGGGAGGGGGGGATTTTTCAAATACTGTAATGAAAATTGTGACTATGATTGCTTTTTTACTCAGATATTATTACTATAGGTACACCACCAATTTTCCAGTGTCAGATGGTACACCATCTCTTTTAACCCAACGATTGCTGCGTTAGGTTTCCTGGTGTACCCCTCCCCCCCCATGTGCAAAAAAATAACAGAAAAAAGATTTTTCTCAAATAATTTTTGTTCATATGAAATGAAAGAGTGCATGGAAAAGTATAGGAAAAACATATATTGTTCATTATTTACCTTGGTTTAGACGTGGTGAAGTAATGAAGTTGTACATCTGACCTATCCCCTCCATTCTAGTAATTGAAGATACTGAGGATGTGTGGCTGGTGCGGGCAGTGACAGAAATAGCTCAGTTGAGATGCCAAACAGCATTAGATACGTGTCCAAAAAAATATATATATATATTGCTCATATGATGTATGCAGCAGCCACATGTTTTCCATCATAATTATGAAGTACGTAGCAACAGTTGGATTAATCCAAACAAAATTATGAGACAGCACTTGAAATTCCTGCACAGACCAGATTATTTTACCGAGCGGCCACAGATGGCATTGAATGTAGTGCGTGCTCACTTGGTCTGCTTACATTGCATGTCTTGGTGATGATTCCTGTATTCAGTAAGATTCTTTGCTTATTTCACCTACATTTAATTCTAGCTGTGGCTTCTAAGAAAGATGTAAATGTCAGTGGTGATGACAAGCAAGCCTAAACACCAATCTGTTTCAATACAGTCAATCCTCCTTGATTGTGATTGATTGGGCCGCCAAACAACTGCAGTGATGAAACCCCTTAATACTCAAATATAGTAATAAATGGGAAAAATCTTAATTGTTCAGGGTCCAAGTTCACACTCACTTTTTTTCCTTAACCCCTGGACACCGGGCTAAAATCTGCTCGTGCGTCACCTCAGTAGGGAAAAATTCAACAAAACAGCCCTACCTCAATATTCATGTCTCAGAAACTATATCAGTTAAGGAAATGAATTAAAGACCATATTACTCACAAACTCCTCTTCTTGAGAATGAAGGTGTTCCCAGGTCTGTTGGTTGTTGTGTTGATGAGGATGAAGATTAATTTTTGCCACAAGAACAGGATTTGTTCGCACGTCTGCCCACGGCCCTGACCGTGGCTTAGCTCTCAACGTGATAACCTCACCATTACTAGATAAACTAGACACAGTGGTGGCCAAAGCACACCCAATGGCCCTATCACTGGGTCCTTTCCTAGTATGGGAAAGAAGCATGGGAGGGGTGGACAGGGCTTAAAAACCGAATTATTTTTTCAAACGGTTCGTTCCAAGCAGAAACAGTATACAGTAATAACGTTTCGTTTTTCGTTCCTCCTCGAAACATAATGTTCCTGAACCGGTTAGAAAGAAATGAAAACCGGTTAGAACATTATTCGGAGATATTTTCAAGAATTAAGTAATATTGTTTCTTAATAATTACCCCAAAATTTTACTTTATGGTTTATATATTACAGCATATTTTGTCACATTTTCCGTTAAAGTACTAAAACTCCTAACTTGGCAGAGTTGTCTAGGACTTAAAGCTGATCCATGTTACTGGCAAGGTGCAGGCATACTGTTAAGACAACACAAGAGATTGCTGTTAACCTGGTCTATTGTCATATTTTTGATGCAGAAATATCTGTGTGGGAGAGAGAGAGAGAGAGAGAGAGTGATAAATCCTGCCTTGAACTGAAGAATGCTTGAAGATAAAAGATGTATTTACTTAAATCATTTTACGAGAATACGGCTCCTTGGTACCCTTCGCTCACCTAGACTACCTGGTCCTGGGTTTGAGTCCTGGTCCTTCACCTGCCCCGCACGCCGGTCTTCTCACACCACAACCACCCATTTTTTGAGTGGTAGGTGGTGGCGACCATCATCCACTCACTTGATGTAGTGCTGCCTACTTCTTCCTTAGCCTTTATCATTCTTTTTCTGTGCCTGCCCTCCTTTCTTCCTATTTCTCCTATATTTCCTGTCACTTCTTACTGCTTTTCTTTCCTTTACAGGTGGCATTACATTGAGTGACAAGCCAAATGGTTTCCTGTAAGCCAAGAAACCATTTACAACGCTGGGTGGTAACCATATAACCAAACCATACGTGCTCCCTGTGTGTCAACAAGTGGGTTGGTGGAGGGTTAGTGCCCCTCCCCGTAAAAAAAAAAATAACTCAAAGTCAAATGGCCACCCCTTACGGGATTATGGTGTCTGGCAATAGATAGATAGATAGACCACTAATTCATTTTTAAAAATACAATTAGTTAATGTGAAAACATATTATTGGGCATAGAATAGCAAAGGTTTGTCGAATTTTAAATTTTTGACCCGCCCTAGTGGTCACTGCTCCTCTGAACTGTCTGCTTGTATCCCTCCACCTCTACGACGGACGCATAGCACCCGTCTAGCAACAAACTCTCATCACTCTTCTGTCCAACTCTCCAATGCAAGAGTTAACCATTACTCCCAGCCCTTCATTTATGGAACAGGTCAACTCTGGAACTGTCTTCCTCTGTCTATATTTCCTGCTTCCTGTGATCGCCAGTCGTTCAAACTCAGTGTGTCCAGGCATCTCGAAATGAACGTTGGAGCGGCCCTAGTGAGAGAGAGCAGTGTTTGGCAACTCCCTGTACTGTTGTTTGCAGATGATAATGTGTTGTTCAGTGAAGACGAAGTATCCTTATTAACTCATGTTTTGGGGACACTGAGATGCACAGCCCTCTGTGTGCGCTTGGTCACTTTCCCTGGGGTTGGTGGTGCCATCCTGGAGTTATAAACTGCTCAGATAATGCTCATATGTAAGGCCACTTTACACCACGAGACAACAGTAAACGAATGATTGGCTCGAACGCGGACACCTTGGGGGGGCCCCGGACTTTGACTGGGAAACGAAAGGGATCGCTTCGCGCGGGAAATTTGAAAATGTAAGTTTCAGTATTTCATTTTTTTTTTGTCTGGGAAATCCGATATCCGGGAAATAGGGGTCTGCCAAATCGAGGGTCGAGTGTAGTTCAAAGAACATCATCTGCTTAAATGGTGGGTTTTATTCTAGACACCAAAAAATAGCCCAGAGATCTCACTACTGCTCTAAATATAGCCCAAACCTCCCCATGGAAATGTAAAAAATTTTATATTGGATAATGAGAGTGGATAATTACCATCATATTGATAAGTGTTAAAACCTACCTGCAGATGCATTAATTTTCACTTCAAATCATTATTTATGCAAAACAGAAGCCTGTCAAAGCTAGTTGGCAAGCAGAATGTGAAACACTTCTGCTAACTGTAACAATTAAATGAAACACAAAATTTTGACTGGATTTCCAATAATTAGGAGTGTATGAACTATGAGGTCATAAAAATGATATTTTCCAATTAAAAGTGCTGATTTGGTATTTCATTGCACCGCACAAACTGAACTGGAGGGCGGGAAAGCTGCTAGCATGGGAGAGTGTTGCTGCCACCTGGTGGCAGCCACTGCAGTCTGTGTGTACATGAACCAAGGACCAGTTTAGGTGATTTGGTGTACAAATTTATTACTGTGTATAAGTGAATTCCGCGGTTGGTGAATCCCGTGGTTGGCAAGAGATTACCGTATATTGTTTCAAACCTCTTCAAGTCACTGTTGCATGCCTTTTAAGTAGGCTATGCCCTAAGTTGCTGGTACTAATGTATCTGTAGTCAGCTTGGGGTCCTGAGGGTGAAGGTTTATGAGGTTTTTAATAGGCAAGTTGGGGTCAGGCGGGATATTTGGTTAACACAGTAGGTCATTAGATTTATTATAATGAGTTAAGAGATTTATATACACAGATTCTGTATGCACTGAAGCATTGGTTAACACTTTCATAGTCCCTGTGGAAAGTTGGCTGTGTGAGATGAAGTTTTACCATGCATTTGTGATAACTACCTTTATTTCCTTTTCTGTAGCTCCGTTTCTATGCATTTATTTTTTTATCTCCATTTTTGTTTTTCTGTAATTTTCTCTCCGCCTTCTGTAAGTACATCTCTTCCTTTCCTTATCTTTGTGTCTGCATACTCATTACCCTTCCCCTTTTAATGCTATAATCCTTTCTTTTAACTACCATCATGTCCCCTCTAAGATTACCTTGCTCTCCACAGATGTGTCAGAATGGCTTGAGGTGTACGGTATTGAGGTGAACCGTATGCTGGGCTCAGAGTACCATGAAAACACCTTGATTCAGCCCCAGCCTCCAATCGGTGTGGAACGCCTGGGGGCATCAGAAGTGGCCAGTGGGTTATTGTGCCAGTATGAAGCTGGAGTGAAACACCTGCATGACCTTAGCTTCTTCTCACAATCTCACCTCCAGCATCGAATGGGTGTCTGGAATGGAGCTTCTATCTCCCGCCAGGCCTCAGTTTTTGGGCCTGGGGTTCTGGTGTCAGAAATTGGTGGCAGGGTGCTGGTGACTGTTATGGGAGAAAATGACTTCTCTTGGGTAGTGGGGGATGTGATCCGCACAGTGCTCAACAATTCTGTTCTATTAGACGTGTTTGCATCACACCATGGCCTTGACACTTTCTACTTCTTGAAGAGCAGTCGGAGCCGGAAAGCAGAGGATGTTGAGCATTTGCAACGGTTGTCTGGTGTATTCAACCTTACCATTGGGGAACATGATCATGGCCATGAGGTGCGCATGTCCACACCAACAGCTCACCTAGTTGTTGTGTATGGAGAGCAGCTAAGACGAGCACGCAACAGAGTATTAAGTAGTCTTGAAGAGGAGGCTGCCAGGTTAGCATGGCAGCAAGAAACTGCCTTAATACGAGCTGGTCGGTCTGGTACTCACAGCTGGACTGGGGAGGAGGCCCAGCAGCTGCTCAGGGATGGACGAGTGACTGGTTATGTAACATCTCACTTTCATGAGATTGATCGTTATCCTACCCTTGCAGCTGATCCCTCCAATATAGTGTTCAAGCATGAGAGTGCACGCAAGAGACGCAAGAGCCGCAGGAAGGCACGCAAACGTTCTTGGAGACAGCGAAGGAAAGGTGGTGTGGTTGCAGTGTGAGTGTGGTTTGTTTGTGGGGGGAGGGGGGTTGGGAAATACATGTAAGGTTAAGAACTTGGGTTTCTGGGGCACTGATGTCTGTGAGAAAGAGAGAAGGATAAAATTGTATAAAAATGTTCAAATTTGAAGAATTAGGGATGGGGAAGCAGAGATGTGAAGAGAAGCAAGTGTGATAATGTCAGAAAGTAATGAGAAAAGATAATACTGACAGTTAGCCTAGCAGTATTGCAAGAGCAACAGGAGATTATTTTTGGATAAGTGAATACAGTGAACATCATAAAAGTCCGTATATTAATACTGTACTCTGAATACAGTAGAAGTTCATTTATTCATGCAGAAGGGTTTAATTGATTTTTTAGACTTATTGTTTTTGATAATCAGGTATGCCATTGTCAACTGAAGTATGAGTAAATTTTTCTTGTTTAAATCATATTTTTTTCAAAATTAATAATGGGTAGGACTCAAGGAAAGAAATTTGCTGCATTGAAGAAAATAATTATAGAATTTGCATCAGGCAGACATTATGGTAGAGAAATTTTAAATATTAAAATACATTGAAACTTTTCCTGATAACATTAAACAATCAGGTTTTTAGATGTTTGAATAACTGGATTTCTACTGTAACTATTAAAGCCAGTGAGGCCTGATATCCTGGTGTTTTATGTGTATGAAAGGTGTGACGAAGGTATCAGAGAGGCGCAGAACTAGGAAAATAATAACTGGCATCATATGGAAGTGATGGAAAGTGTTTAATGAAGAAAAAAAAAAAAGTAGGTACGGTACCTTTGGAAGGGAAAGGAAAAAAGAGCTAACAGTACTGATGAGTGAAAGTGATTGGTAAATAGCATGGAAGAGACAAATCATTGCTTAAGAGAAGCAAACTAAATACAGTAAGTAAGCGACAGTAAGATGTTATTCATAGCTGGAGGTATGAGTATTCAGTAAAGTATAATAACTATTGTGATCATGGGGTATGGAAGTGAATAGTGGAAAGTGATGTGAACTGCTGAAATAGGTAAAATGTGACAAGGAGAAGTAAGATATGAATAAACTTAAAGCTAATGTAAAAATAGGAGAGAGGTGTAAGCATGAAATTAGAAAGGTTACATGGCAGCAGGTAAGAAACTTTAGTGCTGAATATAGGTAAGAAAATGTAAAATATTATGGAACTGTGAGGTGTGAAAATAATTATCATATATATATAAAGGAACAGCAAGACACCATGTGATGGACTGTGTGTGAATGAATAAAGACAGAAAAGGACATAAGAAGTTTAAAGAGAAATCTTGTTTGGCATGTCTCACAGAAAAGAATGGCATAGTAAGATGTGAGTGAAATTGGATGAGACAGTGTGAGACAGGGAAGTACATTTTTGTACTTACTTTGTTCTCTTGAACTTCCAGAAAAAATGCTTCTGAAATATCTGCCTTTTTATCGACAGAGTGTGATATATCTGTAAATATATTTCTGTAACTTTGCAGAGTTTTGCCATTACGCATTATTGGGTGCGTTTTTGTTCTTTCTATAATGAAATGAATTAAGGGTGTCAACTTTTGTGATTATCACATTATATTCAGTGTTCTTATAAGAGACCTTGACTGAACCCACATACATATTAATATATATACATATGTAT
>JAGKTI010013390.1:12068-23112 GCA_018397915.1 Birgus latro
ATACATACATATATCAATTATGAGAATTTTAGTGTTTGTTTAACGTGATTTTTACTTTAGGCCATATCCGCCTGTACTCTCATGCTGTAGAATCTACTGTATGTAAATTAAAGTAATAATTTTTAATAAATATTTCACTGTCTTTGCATAAGTTTTTTTTTTTTTAAACAAAAAAACATCCTCTTCAAAAAGGGGAACTTCAAACCACAGTACTACCAAAGTCTCATCATAATACTGTCCAGTAAAACCTCGACTTAACAGACTTCAGCAGACCGGAACTCGCTTTTATCGGAATCAAGGAGCTGCCGGACTTAATTTTTGTATATCGGAAAAAGTCTGATAAAACCAGAAGCAGTCCGGACTGCCTGACCACTTCAGCTATGTTCATCACAATAAGGAAAATAAATGTCATGTCTGTAAGTGTATAGTACAGAATTATTATATACAGTATAGTATACCATTTGATTAGTTTAGTGAATGTATAATACAGTACAGTACAGCAATGGTAATGAAAACCATTTAAAAACCATTGATGAGATCTGGACTAATGTCTGATGTATTGGAAAAAATCTGGGTTAGCAGGGGGAAGTTCAGATGTCACTTCTATCAGAATTTTGCTTTTTTTTTTTTTTTTTTAATGCCTCGGGTCTCAATTAGTCCATTATAGTGAGGTTTTACTGTACTTATATTTCTTTATTAACCACTATTAATGGATGGTTTTTCAAGTATGGTTCTGCACAGTGCTAATGTCAATCAATCAATTTAACTATCTATAGCCAGTAGCCATAATCATGTAAGGGATGTCCGTTTGTCTTTGAGTTAATTGTTTTACAGGGAGGGGCACTAACCCACCGCCAACCCACCTGTTGACACATAAGGAACACATATGGGTTGGTTATATGATTTCCACCAAGTGCTGCAAATGGTTTTCTGGCATATGGGAAACTATTTAGCTTGTCTATCTATCTATCTATTGCCAGATGCCTCAATCCCGAACGGGGTGGCCACAAACAAATCGCCTCCATGTCACTCTGTCCCCTGCCATTTCACTACCACGCTCCCAACTCACACCCCCCTCTCTCATATACCTCTCCACTCCGTCCCTCCATCTCATCCTCGGCCTCCCCTCCCTCTCGCCCCCTCCACCTCACTCACATACACTCTCCTCGTCAATCTTTCACTCTCCATCCTCTCCACATTGTCACTCAATGTAAAGTTACCTGAAAAGGAAGGAAGAGTAATAAAATGTGATAGGAAAGCTGGGAGAAATAGGAAGAGAGGAGGGCAGACACAGAAAAAGAATGATTAAGGTGAAGGAAGAAGTAGGCAGCCTACATCCAGTGACTGGATGATGGTTACCACCACCTGGCACAAACGGTGCCAATGTACAACAGTACAATTGCTCATTAACCCCTCCGTGTCCGTAGGTCCGGAATTTTACATATGCCCCTGGCCGACACTGGGACCATTTTCTGAAGTTTCGAGAATTGATTTTTTTTCCTTGCCATACTGAAGAGGAAGTTTGGATGCACCTGGCAGTGCAAATTTCAGCTTCCTTCCCCCATCCTGTGGCATGCAATCAAAGACGGAAGTTATGAAAATTTAGGCAGCTGATACTAGTCACACGTAGGTATTGCAGTGATGCAACATCGCACTCCTTTTTTTTTTTTAACCAAAAAACATTGTCAGTGGTGCTAAAAAGGTGTGAAATAACTGGATATGTGTATTTTGAAGTTTTTCAGTACATAATATGCGAGATTTGAATTTAAAAAATTATATTATGAATTTATTTTGCATTTTTCGGTGTTTATTGTGTTTATGGTAGTATCGACTTATTTTTGTAGACTGGGTGGTGGAGTTTGTTGGAAAAGGGAGGCGAGAGTTTCTGTTTTCATACCTAAATGAGATAAATGTCATACCTTTGATTGACGCTGCTACTGTGAGTGAGGCACTAGGCAGGATGCGGGTGGGGAAGGCGGCAGGCGTGTCTGGGTTGACTGCCGAAATGTTGAAGGCCTCAGGAGATACTGGGGTGAGGTTAGTCACTGACCTAATAAATAGGATTATATATGAGTGTGTTGTCCCAGATGATTGGCTGAAGAGTGTAATTGTAAATGTGTACAAAGGGAAGGGTGATGCCCTGGAAAGGGGAAATTACAGAGGTATAAAGTTCTTAGATCAGATAATGAAAGTAATGGAGAGAGTTCTAGAAGGTATGATTAGAGAAAGAGTGAATATCGATGAGATGCAGTTTGGGTTTATGCCAAGCAGGGGGACCACTGATTGTTCATTGTTCGACAGCTTCAGGAAAAATATATCGGAAAGAAAAGGGAATTGTATTTTGTTTTTGTTGATTTGGAAAAGCACTTTGACAGAGTCCCTAGAGTGGTGGTGAAGTGGGCAATGAGAAAGCTAGGGTTCGAAGAGTGGCTGGTTAGGGTGGTTATGGCCATGTACGTGGGTGCTTGCACCCAGGTAAGAGTGAATGGAGTTTTGAGTGATGAGTTTTCCGTGAATGTTGGTGTGCATCAGGGGTCAGTTTTGAGTCCCTTGTTCTTTATCATGGTGCTTGAAGCCCTCTCACGTGACTTCAGAGATGGACTCCCATGGGAGATGTTGTATGCTGATGATTTGGTGTTGATTGCAGAGAATGAAAAGGAGGCAGAGGAAAGATTTAAGAAGTGGAGAGATGGTATGGGGTACAAGGGCTTAAGGGTAAATGCAGATAAAACAAAAGTGATGATATCTAGGGTTGGTGGCGGTATAATCAGAGGAGAGGGAGAGTGGCCTTGTGCAGTTTGCCACAAGGGTGTGGGAAGTAATTCCATCTTGTGTAGTGTTTGTGATAAATGGGTGCACAAGAGATGTAGTGGTATTAGAGGTAGACTGCGAGATGATGCTGATTTCATGTGTGCGGCGTGTCGGGGAGAGCAGGTGGAGATTGTTAGGCGTGAGAGAGTTGAACTTGCAGGTGAGTCTCTTGAGTGTGTGGATGAGTTTTGTTATTTGGGAGACATGTTATGTGCCAGAGGTGGGGCTGGAGTTAGCTCGGTTGCTAGGGTGAGAAGTGGTTGGAAGAAGTTCAGGGAGCTGTTGCCTCTCCTGACATTGAGAGGACTCTCCTTAAATGCTAAGCGGTCTTTGTATGTAGCATGTGTTAGGAGTGTGATGCTGTATGGTAGTGAGACCTGGGCAGTAAAGGAAGAGGATATTCGCAGGTTTAAACGTACAGAAATGACTGATTAGGTGGATGTGCAGTGCGTCCCTGCATGCAAGGCCTGGGGGTGCTGGGTTTATGATGGAAGAGTTGAGAGGTAGGATGGGACTGGAGTGTATTGGTGTGATGAGGAGAGGTGGGCTGAGGTGGTTTGGACATGTGGAGAGGATGGGGGATGATAATTGGGTACAGAGGGTGAGAGGTGTTAATGTTGGGGGAGGGGTTGAGAGGGGTAGACCGAGAAAGACATGGGACGAGGTCATTAAGTGTGACTTAAGGGTTAAAGGACTGAACATGGAGGCTGCCAGGGATCAAGCAGCGTGGAGAGCCGCCATTAGGTGACCAAGGCCGACGCATGCAAGCATGTTGGAGCCTTCAAAAACGAAACGAAACAAAACTCGAGTGTACAGGCTGGACAGTGATGGTTGAAATGCGAGGCGACCTGCCATTTGCACCTCACACAAGCTGATTAGCAGGAAGGGAAGGGAGGCCTTTCCACCCACGAAAGCATCGCGTGAACACGGAAAACTTTCCTGTTATGCTTGTAAAGGGCAAAGAATATGTAAAATGATTCAAACAGTACAACAAACCTGAGCAAATAGGTAAGGATACCAAACAATAATTAATTTTTCTTTTATTTTCATGTCTTTTTTGTTTATGCCAGTGCTTACTTATAATTGTAAACAGGGTGGTTGTGTGTGTTTCTCAAGGGAGGAGAAAGATGGTATTTCCTGCCTGGGTCGAGATAACAGATATAACTATATGCATTTAGGCATGTCCATGAGCAAAAATATTGTACATCCACTCATCACGGCAGCAGGTGGTCAACTGACAAATGAGGTGTGAGAGCATGAAACGAAGGTCAGTCTTATGTCCCAGATGTTTGTTCACTTCCGAAAAGCTTTCACAGTTTTCTACAAGTTGCACTGCATCGAGTGATCCAAACCAGCACAACAAACCTGAGCAAATGGGTAAAGATACCAAGACAAAAGTGTATTTTTCTCTTATCATCATGTTTTTTTTTTTGTTTATGCCTGTATTTATTCAGTATCATAAACAGGGTGGTTATGTGTGTTTTGTAAGGGAGGACGAAGATGATACTTCCTGTCTGTGTCAAGATAATGGGTGTAGTTGTGCTTGTTTAGGCATGGCCACAAGCAAAAAAATAAAAAATCCACTCATCACAGCAGCAGACTCTGAACTGCTTGATGGAAAATATGGGGGTGTAGTGTAGGTCAGTCTGAAGACGCTCAGAACGTTTGTTCACTTCCTCAAAATTTTTACTGTTATTTATAGGACACTTGAACGACGCCTGCAGCCATTTATCGGCTAAACATCATTCGATGCCAGCGGCCATGGAGGGGTTAACTAAATACCTATAGACACAGCATTTTTAGATCATCACCAGAACATAAAGTGGAGAAATTATAAGGAAACAAGATGGAGCACTCAGAGTCTAACATCTGCACCTTGCACTTGGTTTATGGATCAAATGTTTGACCCTTGCTGTATGATCATGACCTTTGACCTACTGTTCTCAAGATCAAATAACTTCATCCTTGTCTGATCCTCAGTCATCCCACCAAATTTGGCCAAAATAAAAGCTTTGAAGTACAGGGTCATACATTTGACTATACCCTATGACTATGACCTTTGACATTGTTCCAAGCCACTTCACTCTGGTGATGTATTTTCCATTACATTTGTCCTATTTCCAGATGATTTTGTTCATATTAGAGGAAACTTCAAGCTGGAGATGTTTGATACAACCTTCATTACTCTGTTCACTGAGATATTTCCTAAGTTACAGTAATCAGCACAAAAAAGAAGTCACCACCTTCAGAAGGTTAAAATCATATTTTTTCATCCCTGTTGTACCCTGAACCATTACACAAGTCTGATCCATACAAGATGATAACTATAAGTTGACCTTACCATGTGATTTGCACCTTTGACGTACTATTTTCAGTTGCAGTAGGTCAACCCCTTAGATGATCATCAACCCTTTCAAAACTACAGTACGAGTACAGCATTCTAATTACTGTACTGCATTTTGTTCACAAACATACAGTCGTGGTCATAATAATCACCTATCCTTCGGTACTCCGTGCCTCAGGCTGGCTTCTTTCCCTTAGATGATCATCAACCCTTTCAAAACTACAGTACGAGTACAGTATTCTAATTACTGCATTTTGTTCACAAACATACAGTCATGGTCATAATAATCACCTATCCTTCGGTACTCCGTGCCTGAGGCTGGCTTCTTTATGCGCAGCAAGTCACGGTGGAGTAAGAGAAGCTGAGAGGGAGCAGCCAGAGAGAGAAGGGAAGGTGGGTAAGGGGGACGAGTGATGGTGCTGGGATGGACTGAGGGAGGGTAGGTAGCGGAGGGAGAAGGAAATGCAAAGTGGTGGTCACATTATTTGTCTAATTTCTTTCATTCAGGGTATGATATAAAGGAGTTAATATTTGGTAGATAGTGCTGCATTACACCTTGCATAGTGGCATCAGATAACAAGCATGAGAGTGGTAATTTAAAGGGCTGGCCCATGAGAGAAATACACTGACGTGACAGATCAAACATTATTGCAAAGCCAGAAGTTTCCAGCACAACACACTACTGCCTTGTCCACTAATTTGTAACTAGCTGTTTTTTGTCAAGGAAAATATCATTCCGAGGTGATGAGAGGGTGTTGGGGTTGTTGGACGGTCACTCAAACCCATACCGGCATGGAGTCCAAGCTACAGATTATGAGAGGTATCTCTATTATATATCCACCCATGTGCACAGACATCAAAATTATTTACTTTTTATGCACAATTATTTTAAACAGCCTATAAAATAGTTGACATGATGGTGACTGAAATGTATGAAGTAGAAATCATGGCGGGGGGGCGTTCCACGGCCGCAGACAACAGCGACACCCCCAGCCTACGAAGGACCACCGGGGGTGTGCGCCCAACACCGAGCGGTTCTGGGCAAGACCAGCTCACCTGTCCGAGTCCCCAGTGCCCCTCTTGCTTCCAAATGATACTGCACCAGGTGAGCAGAAAAAGCCACCTAGACCTTGGCAAAAGTTATCCTCGCCAGGTTAGGGCGGAGTTGATTCCCCAACTCCGAGCAACGCCATGGTACAGGCCATCGTCCGTACCAGGTCTGAGGCAGAGCAGGCCATTGTCTGCTCCTCAGTTGCCACCCCCCTGTAGTGCTGCGACACAGGCCATCGTCCGTGTCGGGCTGAGGCAGAGCAGGCCATCGTCCACTCCTCTCCTGCAGTCTCCCCCAAGAGCAGCACCACGACACAGACCATCATCCATGACGGGTACGAGGCAGGGTAGGCCATCGTCCGCCCGTCTGCGGCTTCCTCCTGTAGGACCGCGACACAGGCCATCGTCCGTGTCGGACATGAGGCAGAGCAGGCCATCGTCCGCTCCTCGCCTACAGGAGGCCCTCTTCCCCCTTCAGGAGGCAGGGTACAGCGAGACCCGACGTGTGTTTTCCTTGCAGCCCGCCGGGGCAGAGGAACCGCCGTGCATGCCATCGTCTGCACGGGGGAGGCTGAGCAGGCCATTGGCCGCTCCTCACCCTCTGTCTCTATGGAGTCTCCTGTAGAGGAAGTCCCTTGCCTGGCCCATCCTCTTTCCTGTGGCCGGGCAGGACATACTCCCTCTCCCACAGGAGGTGAGTCCAGGGGAGACCCCTGGAAGAGCACTGGCAAGGCCCCTCCAATCCACCCCTCCAGTGCAGCCCTCACGACGGAGGTCCCAGCAGAAGGGTCGCCACCAACATGTCCATTCAGCGACTCCCCCAGCCCGAGGTTGCCGAGAGGTGACCCTGTCAGCGACTCCTCCCTCCAGCAGTTGCAACAGTCCTCCCCAGACGGCGACCCCAGGTTCGAGGGAACCTGGCCCCCAGACACACTAGGGCCTACCCAGGACTCCAGGGTGAGACCAGCCTGTAGCAGGGACGCTGCCCTGCACTTCCCAGAGCCGGCGCCAAGCCCGCCTGCTACCTCTCTTTGGCCTCAGTCCCAAGCCTCACACTCCCTGTCAGGGCTGCAGGAAGGTTGAGCCTCCCACTACACCACCAGCCAGAGATCCAGAGACGATGAAAACACCCGTTACTCAGTAACAGCAAAAGTGTTAAGTGCAGTGAACTAAATATAGACTAGTGTAAATTCACGAGACCTCACCTGTGATGCAAGAAGTGACCTCCACCTAAGAAAACTGGCCAAAGTGACGTTATAGTATTCCGCAGTGTGTAGAACAGCGATCCGCAGTGTGTATGTATATCGAGACTTGTGTAAATCATTGGTAATAACCGTATCGCCCCTTGAATATTCTTTACTTAATATCTCCCCTCCCCAGTGACGATCCATTCAAATCAGACAATCTAGAAGTGCGGCTAGAACATCTGCCGATATGCCATCTTGTGTGTGTATTCCAGGTATAGTAGATTCCCTAGCAGTGAAATAGTAAATTCTACCCCCTCCTTGTGACACCGAGACCCCATCCCCTCGCGCGCCGCCCTATGAGTGGTGAGAATAATACATAATTCAGTGTGTAGTGGTATCACAGTGCCGTCCAGTATTATAATACTGTTGTGTGTAAAGGCCATCGCCCAGTGTCATATTGGTGCCATGAATACTGTGTCCATGCTACCATACTTTCCTGCTGTTTGTGTAGTACACTTTCAGATTATTACCTCTACCTTGGGACTGACTTTTTTTTTTATTTTGTTAATAACCGGGAAACTCTTTACTTTACTAATACAACAATTTTTTGTACTATCACTCCTCGCCATTTTATCATCACTTGTTCCGTCTTCCATCATCGTCTGCTCATTTTGAGGTGCCTGAGTGGATGTTTCTACACTTTTGCATGTCTTGATGCATCTATCCAAACCTGATGATAATGATTTCTGAGTGTAGTTGCTGCAACTTCCTGTACAACTAATTTTCAATCTCGAAAAAACCTCTCTAACGCCCTATCTATCATTCCAGCTAAAACATTAACTCCTTGCCTACTCAGATGAGTCCCATCCCAACAATACATGGCACTCCATCCATAAAACTGGTCCCAGCTGTCAATGAAAGGTATTGCATTATCATTACAATACCTTTCAAGGCGGCAGTTAAAACCTATCGCCCTGCTCAACCATTCCCTCCCAACCTGCTTCCTAGGCAGAACACCGACAGGGGTTCCTCCCCTCTCCCTAACCTTCTCTAACATCACCTTGTACTGCTGCCATAGTACCTCACTCTTACGCCTACAAATGTCATTGCCTCCTACACTGAGGCACACAGTGGGTTTGTCTCCACAGTCCTCAACGATATTTGAAATTTTCTCCACCACATTACCCACCCTGGCCCCCGGAAGAGACACATGTTTAGAGAGTGGAGTATACATGGCTCTGTTTACATACCTTACCTGGGAGTCTCCAACAACAGCAAGAATTTTCTTACCTTTTTTGTTCACAATATACTTTCCTCTCTCTCTCTCTCTCTCTCTCTCTCTCTCACACACACACACACACACACACACACACAGTCCTCCACCAGGTATCTTTTTCTTGGCAACCGAGAGCACAAGTTTTAATGGAATGGGGAAAAAATATATCAGAGAGAGAGAGAGTACAATTTAAGTCAATAACTGGTTAACACTTGAAGGCTTGTGACCTCAGGAAGCACAGATGCAGGCCAAGTGTTTACTGTTAATTATTTCAGCAACTTCAGCAAGGTGTCGTTAGGATGAGGAACTACTGAACGGAACACCACATGACCACCAACACACCCGTTATTATTATTATTATTATTATTATTATTACTATTATTTTATTACCGGAAGACTCTTTGTTATTTATTTTTAATCGGTATGAATAAATCTGCAGACGTTGCATTGTGTGAAGATAAACTTTTCAATGATTTTCCAGCCATTTTATGAGATGGCTAATTATGCGCTTGATGAGAATTTGGTATCATGGCTGTGTGTGTGTGTGTGTGTGAGAGAGAGAGAGAGAGAGAGAGAGAGAGAGCATTCAAAGGAGTAATCAGAGGGTAAAGATAATTTGGTGTGCGTAAACTTGACGAGAGAGAATATTTGCCACGTCAGATACAGACAGAGTGACCACACCACACCACACCACACCACTCCATTCAACTCCACACAGCACCACACCACTCCACTCCACTCCACGCCAGTCTACGACCTCACACAGTTTGGTGTGTTAAAGAATTAATGTTTATTTTGTAAACACTCCTGCTGTTACTGTCACCACTCCTGTCTGTCAAAATGCAGTTTCAGTTGTTGTTCCTTAATCAGTGTATATTCTCGTGTGCGTGTGTGTGTGTGTATATTATTCATAACTCTTCACGCCAGTTTGTTTGCCGTCTGGTGGTGTTATATCAGTGACCGTGTTAGCCTGCAGTGGGATGGCACATTAATATGCTGACACACACCGAGCAACGATGGCCCATATCAGCTGTACTCTAACTTGCCCTAAAATTACACTCTCTCGAATACTGAGTTGTAGCTAGAGATTAACACTAAAATATGATGCTAGTTACGAAGAAGTGCTATGGCAAGGCTGTAGAGCAGTGGTTTTGTCATATTCTGTCACTGAGCTGCGGGAAATAAGCTGCAAAAAGAACAACAATCTGGGCCAGGTTAAGGTGAAACGACTGCTGTATGTCGTTTAATGTGTGGACCACGTAGCCTAGCCCCGGGCCCCTACGCTACTGATGGGGGTAATACTGGATTGGATAATAGACAGGTAGGTAGGTGGGTAAGCAGGTGGATAGATAGACAGAGGGAGGGGTGGATAGGTAGAGAGGGAGGTGGGTAGGCAGGTAGGTAGGAGATAGATTCATAAATAGATAAGATAGGTAAGTAGATAGGGAGGGAGGGAGGGAAGCGGGTAGGCAGGTAGGTAGGAGATAACGAGATAGATAGGTAGGTATATAGGCAGTAAAATACTCATGGGTGTTGGCGCCACAAATTAGAATTTTCCCTCCATTTTGGTGCCTCTGTTTGGCTGTTAATTTCCTCTCTCTCTCTCTCTCTCTCTCTCTCTCTCTCTCAGTACATTAAACAGGGACCTGGGTGTAAAAGTGACGGTTGCGTGGCGTGTGTCGTTCGAGCTATCCTTATCAGTCAGGTTGGTATTCCAGATGGCATAGAAGGCTTCGTATCACCTGTTCCTTATTGATTTAGTCTGCGTATTCCACCTTAACATTATTCTTGTATGACATCTGTATTGCTTTATTATTGACTGTGGATCAGTAGCATCTGTCTGTCTGTCTGTCTATAGCCACACGTCTTAATCCCGTAAGGGGTGGCCACAAACAAATCACCTCCACGACTCCCTGCCCTCTGCCATTTCGCTGCCCTCCCCCCCACATGCAGGAGGATATTACTGTGGTATACTCAGAATAATTCGCCAAGGAAGAGGTGTTAGGGCATCTCCAGAGCCACTTAGACTACACCAGGTACACCCAACACAGAATACACCCGCTACACCCAACACTAATACAGATGAGTGTTGCTGTGTTGGTAGAATACACCCGTCAGTGAAAGAAACACTGTTGCATCTTTATCTCTCTTCTATCGCCACTTCAACGGTCACTGTTCCTCTGAACTGTCTGCTTGCATCCCTCCACCTCTACGACGGGCACGTAGCACCCGTCTAGCAACAAACTCTCATCCCTTTTCTGTCCAACTCTCTAATGCAAGAGTTAACTGTTACTCCCAGTCCTTCATTTATGCAACTGGTCAACTCTGGAACTGTCTTCCTCTGTCTGTATTTCCTACTTCCTATGATCTCCAGTC
>JAGKTI010013391.1:5079-23111 GCA_018397915.1 Birgus latro
TTTGATTTAATCCAGTGACTAAAAGTGTATAGAATAGCACTTTTGAGTATAAAGAGGATCCATCCAAAAAACAAGGAAAAATGACTACCGGTACGGGATGTATCTAATGGAAATGTTATGTTGGGTTAGGTTAGCATAAAGTGGACTGGGTTAGATTAGTTTTAGTTGGGTAAGGTTATGAAAATTTTGGTTCAGTTTGTATAAAACATGGCCAATTTGTGCCCCCAGAATGGCATTCTAAGATGGCATCCATCTTTGTTGCACACATGATGGTGCTAGTCTCTCTCAGGTGCAGTTGGGGGACTAAACACTGCATTTTAAATACTTTCCACATACCCCATTGTTTGCTTATGTAGTTATATGTAGATGTGTATAAGTGAAGCAGTCAAGATGCTGGAGACTTGGCAAATGAAAGTGTGGCCCATTTAGTTAGGGAAAAGTTTATGATTAACTGGGCATGGCTGTTGTTTACGGTTTGGTACTTTATCTGAACAGCCCTGATTTTCATTTTGCAGCATATTTTCCCTTAGCAAAGTTTTAGTATAAATCAGTATTATGACCTTGCATCCTTACAGCACTGTCTTATGTAGTACCAGTACCTTATTCTGTTTTTCAGCATTTAATGAATGGTAAGAGATGCCAGTTTTTAGGGTAAGTTAACAATTTTGACCCAGTATTTCATCAGCTGTGATCCTGTCTATCTATCTGTTGCCAGACTCCTTAATACTGTAAGGGGTGGCCACAAACAAATCGCCTCCGTGTTGCCCTGTTCTCCGCCATTTCATTGCCCTGCTTCCAGCTCACACCCCCCTCTCTCATATACCTCTCCACTCCATCCCTCTATCTCATCCTTGGCCTCCCCCTCCCTCTCCCCCCCTTCACCGTACATACACTCTCTTCGTCATTCTCTCGCTCTCCATCCTTTCCACATGGCCAAACCACATCAGTATGTTTCTCCTAACACTTCCTATCACATCCACATCCACACCACAATGCTTCTTCACTTCCTCATTTGTCAGTGTTTCGATGTGACTCCATATGTTCCTCTCAAATAACTCATTTCCACTGCTATCATTTTTCTGTCCCTCCAACAAGGTTCAAGCTGCACTTCCATATGTTAGAGTTGGTTTCACAATACTGTCATGTAGTAGCTTTTTCACTTGTAGCAGCTGTGGCTCAGTGGGTCAGAGCACTCCGCTCTGACCGAAGGGTTGGAGGATCGAATCTCCCCAAGGGTCATTGGTAGACATCAGGAAGGGTATCCGGTCATAAAATGCTACACGCTTCAATCCAAGAGTCCTTTACCCAGGGGCAATGTCTTAGCCCTTCGGTGATACCAGGCGTAAAACCAAATTATTATTATAGTAGCTTTTTCACTTCCATGCTCACTTTCCTGTTTCTTATAACTGCTTTCAAGGAACCAGCAAACTTTTTTTCCTGTTGTACACTTTCAAGCACTTCACCCTCTAAACTTCCATCCTTACTCATTACACTACCCAAGTACTTAAATGCACTCACATTTTCCATTTCCTCCTCATCCAGCCTCATTGTACATTCACTGACTTCACTTCTGTCAAAGACCATTACTTTACTTCTCCCTACATTCATCTTTAGATTCTGTTTCTTACACACACTCCCAGACTCATCCACCAAGCCCTGCAGCTCCCCTTCATCTTCACTTAACAACACAGTATCATCTGCAAACAATATAGGGAGTTTCCAAACACTGCCCTCTCTCACTAGGGCAACTTCAGCACCCACTGCCAGCATCCACTGAGGTGAGACCCTACCTCACCCCATATTATTCTTTCATTATCTTTCCAGTTTTCCTGATCCCTAGTCCATTCACAAGTGAGTACCGAATACTTGTCCTGGATTCTACCCCACCCCCATCCTTACATAGGCATTTTCCAGATCTATTAATTTTTTTTATTGGGTCCTCCCATGATCCTGCTTCAAATTGAGAAGTTAAAATGTTCTGGATCTTCATATTGTGGATCCTGCTTCATCGTGTCCTAAAAATACCCAAAATATATCTGTTGTAGGAATTCCGTCAAGTTCAATGGTTCCTATTGGTCATTTCATCCTGTTATAAATAAGTTTCATGGAGGTGATGTGCAGTATGGTAGTTATTAAATTGATTTGACAGACCAGTGTCATTGGATGTAGATTGTGTGAATCAGCAGCAATCAGTAATTTTCAGTTAATTTCATGGCTATGTGTCTATAATGTATAGCTAGTATAATTTTGACTAACCAGGGAAACTGATACAGCTACTGTATTATGATCATAAGTTCTGTGGAAATGATTTAGAGCTGTAATCTTATTCTGCCAATGAAATTAATCTCAAAATCATATCTAGATATAAATGAGGGTAAAATGTTTGTTACCATCACCAGTATGTTTGTAGGTATATTGATAAGCATTAATATTCCAGACACTTTTATTAATATACAAATTGAAAGTGCAATTTAATTTTCAGTAGAGGTATGTCTGTCTATTGCCAGACGCCTTAATCCCGCACGGATTAAATTGTGTAGACATTACTCTTGACTTCCCTGGTGCTGAAGACCAACCATACTATAGGGCAATCTGGTGTGTGTGTATTTACATAGGTGAAACTGTATGTTTGTGTATTTATATAGGTTAAATTTTGTGTGTATTTACACAGGTGAATCATTGTGTGTGTGTGTTTATGTAGGTGAAGCTTATGATTTAGGTGTGTTTGTGTGTACTTACCTAATTGTGACATACAGGAAATGAGCTACGCTCGTGGGGTCCCGTCTCTGTTTCTCAATAAGTCAACTTTTGCCTTAAACTTGTTTAAGTTTTTAGACTGGACGATCTCTTTGTCTAGGTTATTCCACAGGTCTGTGCATCTATAAGGAAAGCTATATTTCTTGATGTCCTTGAAGCAGCTTGGCTTCTTTAGTTTCATTCTGTGTCCTCTTGTTACCCTCTCATCCCATACAAACAGATTTTCTCTGTCAATTTTATCTACTATCATGGTCCTGAACACTGCAATCATGTCGCCCCTCACTCTCCTTTCCTCTAAGGAAGGCAAATCCAGCCTTTCCAGCCTCTCTCTGTGTGACATATCTGCCAGAGTGGGGACCATCTTGGTTGCTGTTCTTTGTATTCACTCAGTCTTGGTTATATCTTTCTTTTTGTGTGGGGACCACACTGCTGCCGCATATTCTGACCTGGGGCAGATCATGATCACTATCAATTTTTTCATCATCTCATCCATGT
Source organism: Birgus latro (assembly GCA_018397915.1). Taxonomy (NCBI): domain Eukaryota; kingdom Metazoa; phylum Arthropoda; class Malacostraca; order Decapoda; family Coenobitidae; genus Birgus; species Birgus latro. The sequence goes on from JAGKTI010013391.1 coordinate 8,332, forward strand.
AATGAAATGCCACTCTTGTATTGGTCAAGAGTTTATGTCTCTCTAACTATCTTGTTTATATGCTTTTCAGGTGACAAACTATTCTGGACGTGTGTGTGTATTTGTGTGTATGTATGTGTGTGTGTGTGTGTGGTCCCCAACATTGGTCAAGAGTTTATGTCTCTCTAACTATCTTATTTATATGCTTTTCAGGTGACAAACTATTCTGGACCTGTGTGTGTATGTGTGTGTGTGTGTGGTCCCCAACATAGTATATTATAGAAGTTCAGAGAGAGATTGGACAAACGAGAGTGGGGGGGAAGGAAGGAGGGGGTGGAGGGGAGGGAGGAGGAGAGCGACTAGAGGTGAGGGAGGAGAGAGGGTAGAGGGGAGGGAGGATGAAAGGGAGATGGAAGAAGTGTGATTTTCAGGGAGGAGGAAGACTTGGAAGGAAGAAGGATGACAAGAGGTGCAAAGACATGGAGGAGAAAGGAAGGAGAGAGGGAGGTGGATGGAGGAAAGAAGGGGTGTGAAGGGAGGTGGGGGGGGGAGGGAACGAGCTAAAGGAATGTGGGAGGGGTGGAATGCACCGGATTTTGCTACAGCTCAGTCTGGTTGGAGTTGTGGACTGGTGAAGGCTGTTTGTATATGGTAAGATGGTTTTCCTTTTCCACCCAGTTAATTGCTTCAGTTATGATGATACTGATTTTATTTGCATTGTAAACACTCCTGATTATTTCTTAACCTTTCTCAAATAATTGAAATCATAATTACAATGCTGTGTGGGGATTTTGAGGTGTGTGTGTGTGTGTGTTTAGTTTGGATGTGTGGAATTTTTGTTTTCAATTTGGATATTTTGTTTTTTTTATATTTTTTTATATGGTGGCTTATAAGAATTTTCTTTTTCAGGGGTGTGAGTTGGGGGAAGGGCAACAAGATTGTGAAAAATAGCATGCCAAGGAGTGACACCCTTTCAGGCATTAAGGCATTTACTTGAGAGCAACCACCACCTCAGCCACCACCACAACTACCAGTCACAGCCATCACTTTGGAAGGGACATTTAATTGTATACTGATAAGGTGAGTGTGCCAAAGACTTTCCAAGTTCTAATTATTATTATTATTAATGCTTGATGCTTCAACATGGCTTTTCTGGAGGGGTTTGCTATATTAGCTTTTACAGCTAAATTCCAAAAATTTGTTTGGTATTAGTTTCTCCTTTGACAAAAATCCCAAGCACCTTTTCAGTTAGCTACTTGATGGCATTGTAGTTAGGAGTATAATTTTGGCTAGTAACCAAGGAGACATGACCCAGGCAATTTGTAATGATACCTAGCCCATGTTCAGTTAGCTGATAGCCAAGTGTAGTGTAATTGGAAAGGTAATTTTTGACCAGTAACCAAGGAGACTTATTCCTTACTCATGACCAAGGCTTTGTAAAGATTCCTAACACTTTTCAGTTAATGTCCAGGTGTGGTCATATTGGGAGTGTAATTTTGACTAGTAACCAAGGAGTCTCATTCCTTCAAATTCCATGAAGCAGCTCAAGATCCCCAGCCTCTTTTCAGTTACTTTATGGCCCAGTGTGTTCAGAGTGAGATGATAATATTGGCCAGTAACCAAGGATACTCCTTCCTTAACTAAGGCTCATTCTTTGCAACAAATATGTAAAGATTCCAAACTCTTGAGTTAGCTAATGACCAAACATAGTCAGATTGGGAGGGCACGTTTGGCTTGTAACCAAGGAGAGACATTCACAAGAACTTGGCCCAGATTTCCATTTTTTTTGTAAATTATTTCACATAGCTCATTTGCAGGAAAAGACAGTGGTATGGCTTCATGTTCAACTATAGCACTCTTCATTGACTAGCCTCATTCTAATATTGATCTGGTATTACATGTTAGCATTCAAGATGAAGAGATGGCAATTTCAGGCACAGAGTAAAAGCATTACAGTAACCAGGGAGTTGTTCATAGCACTGGTTCATGACTAGCCTCAGATTTGTTGGTTGTAAATCAGAACCAAGGATACTCATTCCAGACTCATAACTATGGCTCATCAAATGCAACCTCATCTTCATATTTTTTTGTGGGAGTCACTGATTGTCAGAAAACCTGGCTGTAGGAGGTCTAAAAGCAAGTACTCCCTACTTTGAATACTTGGTTGCAACAAAAGCTTATTAGAATGATGGTACAGTATGTTCTTTTTTGGTTTAAAATATCTAAGCATCTTGAATTTTAAGTTTTATGATAGATGAACTCTTAGAATGTCGCTTGTATAAGTTTTATGATAGATGAACACTTAGAATGTTGCTAGTCATAAGTGCTCTGGAAAGGATAACTAAGTTTAGCATTATCTTGTTCTGCCACTGAACTTTGTGAAATGGACTGCATAAAGCAAGATCTGGGACAAGTAGAAGGTAGTAGTAGTAGTAGTAGTCTGTATAATTGTATGCTCTAAATGTAAACAGTTTGTACTATATTTCAACAATCATTGCAGTGGTCTTCCTGTGGTGGCCCTGGGTTCGTGCGGATGTGAATGAAGTATCGGGGTTGCCTGGTTCCAGAGAGAGGGCAACCTGATTCTGGTTCAAGAGGAGCAATGGAAGACTCCCTGGACAATGCAAGTGGTAAAGGGACCTTGCCTGCTGGGAGGAGAGTGGTAGAAGTCTGTTTGGATAAGTATAGTACTGTCTAATGGCAATTTCTTTCCTGTCTGTTTCTTGTCTCTCTCCAGTCTGTCGTCTCTTATATCTGTCTGTCATCTCTCCTGTCTGTTAGTGTAGTCAGGTAATTTAGAAAGGTTGAATTGACAACAAAAGCTCATTCCTACATCATAACTAAGGATGAGATCTAGGGATGGATTGGAGAGTGGGTTGAGGTGGAGGGATGGAGTGTAGGTAGATATAGGAGAGGAGGGGGGGGTGAGTTGGAAGGATGGAATGTAGATAGATATGGGAGAGGGGGGTGAGAGTGAGAGGGATGGAGTGTAGATAGATATGGGAGGGATGGACTGTACATACATGTAGATGTGAGAGTGAGGGGTGAGAATCTGAGGGATGGATGAAATGGAGAGATGGGAGAGGGGTGAGAGTTGGAGGGAGGGCAGCCAAGTAGAGGACAGGGCAATGTGAAGATGGTTTGTGTCCACCCCATATGGGATTAAGGTGTAGGCATTAGATAAAATATATAACAATTTCAAGCAGCCACACAGCATTAATATGGGAGTGTTAGTTCTGGAAAAAAAAAAAAAACTCATTCTTACCTCCATAACTATAAAGTTAATGAAGTTTCATGTCACCCAAGTACTAGAGTTGAGGGTGGGCCAGTTGCATCAGATAAAGAACAGACTACAGTATAGGTAAGCAATAAGAATTTTAAGCAAAATCGTTTTTGTTACTTAAGAAATTGAAATGAGATGTAGTTTTTTAACCTTAAATTGGTACAGATATGTCTTTGTTTAACCCGAGGAATCCCATCGACGTATGGGTACGTTGCGATGTTTTGTCACAGCTACACCCATCGACGTATGGGTATGTTGTGCAATTGCAAGGGACATAATTTGCACAATTTTCAAGTTTCATGGGTGATTTTTGGTAGGCATATGTGGGAGACTTTCCTCTACCTGCTGTCAAGTGGGGATACGGCCTGGCCCCACCCAACCCCCCTCCCCCCCTCCCCCCCTTCCCCCCCACACACAGCAATTCACCTGTTAGCAGTAAGCTGGCCAGTAAAGGTATGTTGCCCCACGGTCTCTCCAATGACGAAATTCATGGTGAAAGTGATTCCTGAGGTGGAGGACAAAGAAATAAAGAAGCTGGAGCAAGAAACAAACAGGAGTGATGAGGTGGTAATATCATAAAGGAAGGTGCCATATGTGAAGGTGTTTGGTGACTGAACAATGCTTCTGTTTCTTATATAAATGTGTTAAAACCAATATAGTCTGTTACTGCACATAAATTCGTACCAAATATATAAATTAATATGTATTTGAAAGTGGCTTGAATTAGTTAACCCTTCCATAGTTCGTTTTCTTTAGCCAGGTACCCTGAAAAAGAAGGAAAACGTAAGGTTGTATGACACCTGTAGCAACAGTTTTTAGCACAGGTTCACGATTTCTCAATGAATTTTCGATGTTTCTCACCAAAAGCGAAGGTTTGAGCCAATAAAAAAAATTCCAAAAATGCTCGGGATTTTGTGGTATCGTAGGTTGGAAATCGGTCGGGACGTGACGGGTTAATATAGCTTAATGCCGGAATGACCTTTTCCTTACCTATATATCTTTGCCATAGCACTTTTTTGAATAACATAATCAAATCATTTACTGATGTTAGAGCAAATTAACAGAATTTGCAGTTGACTTGCAAGAAATATTAGTGAACTGTTGCAACTGAAATCTTGAGACCTAAGTTTTATCCAGTGTGGGTGAAGGCAAAGGTGAAGTATATTTGTGTAGGTGCAGTCATAGAAATTTGATGTGGTCCATTTCATTAGGCATGTGGAGAGGATGGAGGATGACATCTGGGTGCAGAGGTGTGAACATTGAGAGTAGAGCTGGGAGGAAGGGGTAGATTGAGTTGGTTTGGGAATGTGGAGAGGATAGAGGGTGACAGCTGGGTGCAGAGGGTGAGGTGTGAACATTAAGGGTAAAGTTATGAGAGGGAGAGTGAAAGACCTGGGATAGCCATGGTTTGACTTCAGGGATAGGGACTGAATAGAGGATACTAGAGATCAGGTAGCATAGAGAATTGCCATTAGGTGATTAAGGCGTGTTTGCAAGCATCTTCGAGGTTTCGTAAACGATGGAATGATGGAAATGTTTAAATGTTTAGTTCCTTTTCTGAGCCCTTAGGTGGGTAAAAAGGTTGAGATATAAATTTAAGTGCTTCCTCTGTAGTTTCTTTCCCTACTCTTGTTTTCTGCACCCTGCCTTACTGCGGCAATAGGTGGAAAAGATTGAAATTGTGGAAAATGAAGATTGTTCCTAGATAGTTCACTTTTTGCTTTAGCTTAACATGAATAGGGAAGTAGCATTAGACTGTCTGGAAATACACGATTACTAGGCAAATTTTGGTGTGAAAATTCAGTGAGAAAGACTTATTTACTAGAGCCCTTAATTTAGTTGAGTTCATGCTTATCTACACTTGAATCTGGGTGACTTCAGGCTGAAATTACCGTTCTGAAGTCCATCCTCCTCCTCTTGAGGGATAGGTACAGAATATTAACTGATAAACTCCTTGATATGGATGAATTAGATACAGCCTTCATTTACATCCTTCACCATAAGATTTAACTAGTGTTGAGGTAGCACTGCCATTGTAGTTAGAGTTCTAAAGCATATTTGTACATCAGGGGCAGTTGGAGGGGAGGGACAGCTTGATAGCAGAGGAGATCACCCCTGCTGGAAGGTGTTTGGTGGTAGACATCCATGACCCCGCACCACCGCCACCACCACCTTTGATGTAGGGGAGCAGCTCTTCTGGATACTAAAAATGTGAGTGCTCTTAAATGTGTTCTAGCAACTTAATCACTTAGATGCCAGTCCGTTTAATCATTGATGGGCCAAGTGGAGTGTACTATGCATTAAATTGTATAGTTTTCAATAAATCTTGCCATGGTGTTAACATTTGCAAATTGCCAGCTGGTTGCAAAACTTGCCTCAATAGGTGTTAGTCCAAATGCACTAAAACCTGTGCTTAAATAGCTGAGGAAGCAAAAAGTTGCAAGAAATCTGCAGAATGTTAAAAACTCACTTTTGCAAAGTGGAGTTATCTGCAGTAGGTAGCAGTTAAATTAGCAATGCTAATGATCATTTGTTACCCCCCTTAAAATATGTTAATGTTTCCATAGTTTCAATATGCTCTGGAGACTTGGAACAGAAGTTAGATATGGCCACTGTTACCCCCTCACTAAAGGAAATATCCCCGAAGGTGGATAAAACCATTGGGTGTGGGCAGGAGTTTAAAACAAGTGACAGGAAGCTCCCTAACACCTCTTCCATAGTGATTTATTTGTAGGGTTACACCAGAATCAGCTTGAACACCCAGCATTTAAAAGGAAACCCTCTATTTATTCTAGGGGCAGCATTGGTGTGATAGTAAAGCCTTGTCTTTTATGCAGATTTGTGCTTTTCAAAGTTCCATTTGTACTTTTAACTTCAAAATAATTTGGTTTATTCATGATAAAGGATGACAACTGAGTGTGGAGGGTGAGAAGTGTGATGTCGGGGGTAGGGTTGCAAGAGGCAGACAGAAAGACCTCGGACGAGGTCATAGTGTGATCACAGGGATAAGGGGCTGTAATGGGAGGCTGCCAGAGATAATGGAGCATGGAGAGCTGCCATTAGGTTACTTAGGCCGATGCATGCATGCATGTTGGAGCCTTTACAAGTGAAATGATATATTTCCAGATTATATTCATGATGTACATTTTGAACTGGGAGATACAGCTTTCATTAACCCCATCAGAACCATGGGTTGTCCTTAAGTTGTAAAATTGATTGATGGTAGTGAGAAAAACCAAAAATAAATCACTAAGAGGAGGTACTAGGGGGGCTGCCTGGAATATGACATATTAGTGCCATTCCTCCCTGAGTTGTAAAATGCCAAGCGATAGCAAGGATCATCATCATCATCATCATATGAGGACTAAAACCAAAAATAAATAATTAAGGAGAGGTGCTAAGGGAGTTGAGGAATTAGTATACCTCAGTTTGAATTCATCCCTGTATGTTTTTCCTTCTGTGTATGACTGTTTTTTCTCCACCTGCAATAAGACCGTCAGGTCTATAAGTGGTACACCTTTTTTGTTTTTCTAGGGGAAATTGTAATAGCTGCTTTTGGATAGTTCAGTTATTTTCTTATGAAGTACAAAGTTGCTCAGCCTGGAATCTTGTTTATTTAACATATCAGTAGTTGCATCAGCCAACTATGAGGCAATTTTCAGTTTTGGCTGTAAGGAGGCATTGTTGCAATTTATGAAATAGTTGCGCAGCTTGAAATTCTGAGATGATTTGACATGTCAGCTGTTGTCAGATGATTATTTAGTAATTTTAAATTTAGCTATAAGGAGGCATTTTAATACAGTTTCATGTTCTCTGAGAGTCTAAGTGAAACTTTTAAAAATTGGCAGCAGTACTTTTGCTGCAGATCTATGAGGAGAGTCCCTTGTTTAGATATGGACTTTAAACTTCTTGTTTAGATGAGCAGTTGGCAGGTGTTTGGATACGTTAGGTGTGTGTTTAGGTTATAGATTAGTGTTTAGGTGCCTGTTGGTAAGGTTTCTGGTGATGTAGAGTTTGAGTACTTGATGGTGTGGCAGGTTTGGGTGCCTAAGTACTCTAGTAGGTTTGGGTGGTGGCTAGTGGTCCTGTGGGTTGAGATACCTAAGTGGTCTAGTGGGTTTGGGTGGTGCCTGGTGGTCTATTGGGGTTGGGTGGTGCCTGGTGGTCTGGTTGATTGAGGTGCTTGGTGGTCCACTGGGTTTGGGTGCCTGGTACCTCAGCATCCACAGCTTAGTATTTCAGATTTGGGAGCAGTTCACTTCCATCAGATGAAAACAAACCAGCTAATGTCTTTCTGTATTTACAGGAGGTAAGTGACTTCTAACAAGTTGGTTGAAGATCATATGAAGACAGCAAGATCAAGGCAGCAGTGTAATGGAAAATGCCTTACATTCGAAGAAGAATGGTAATGTGTTAAAACTGCATATCTCTTTTTGCTTTAACTTGGCCTAAGAATACCATGCTGGTCACGAAGTGCTTTGGGAAGGGTTTAACTTGGGACTGAAATTAGTCTTTGACTCTTAGCCATAACAGTGTATAAAAATTTTATGCTAGTCATGAAGAAGTGCTGTGGAAAGGATGTAGTGCCAGTACTCCTTTTGTTTTTCCTGTTGAACTAAGTGAAGTTGCTAAAGGACAGATGCCAAGTTAAGGTGAAAGAACTGTTGTTGTGTATACAGAAAGTCCTTGTTTATGTGGTAGTCACAGAAATGCTGTGGAAAGTTAGTGAAAAAACTATAGTTGTACAGCATATATAGACAGTGCTTGGTAACTTTTTTTTTTTTTTTTAAAATCCAAGTAGTTTACTCCAGGCTCGTTTATATACTAGTTGCGAAGAAATGCTGAATTATTTTCTCCCCAGGCTTATCTGAACATGAACACGGTGGTCTGCAGGCTGAATTTGCCCTTCATCTGTAGTCCATTAGTTTCTGGGAGATTATGTGACTAGTAACTAAGGAGGAGACATGAAGGCAACCTGCTGCAATGCCTAAGAAGTGGGTTAATATGACTAGCAATCAAGGAGACTCTTGTAGTCCACCATCCTTGGGGAGGATAGGGAGGGAATTGAGGGGAGTTTTCTTTAGTGGGAGTGTGAATTGAGGGACAAGTTGTTGATAATCCCAGTCTGTCTGGCCGAGCAGACCCATCAATCACATGCAAGCAACAGCCCCTTGCAGGGCCACCTCACACAGTGAACCAATGTTCCCTTGTGGCTGACAGCTCCCTGCAACAGCAAGTTGTGGGGAAGAGTGTGGAGGTTTGGTTCCCGGATAGATGTTGCATTTGCAACTCTCCACCCAGTTAACACGGCAGGCTTCACTTCACCGTTATCTAGTTATGTGGTTACCACCCAGCATTGTAAATGTTTCCAGGATTGCAGGAAACCATTAGGCTTGGCACCTGGTGTAGGACCACCTGAAGTGGAAAGAAAAGTGACAGGAAGGATAGGGAGGAGTAGGGAGAGATGACAAATAGAATTATAGTTGAAGTAGGCAGTACTACAGTGCAACCTCAAAAATTTGAACCTCAAAAGTTTTGAAACATCTTAAGTTCAAATACCATAATTTATGGAATCTGTAATGTTTTATTTCCCCAAAATAGCCCAGAAATAACCATAGATGATAGCATCCAAAATTGACAGCTACACACATCTGGTACTGATGGCCTTACTATAAAGTGTCTGCTCACCCATAAAATTTTCCTCCCCTCGTTGGTGGTAAAAAGCTCTTTATTCTTTGCTTCACTTTTACCGTATTCAGAATTCACAATAATTGTGGGTTAGAGCGCTCCGCTCTGGCCGTAGGGTCGGAAGATCGAATCCACCCGAGGGTCATTGGTAGACAGCAGGAAGGGCATTCGGTCATAAAATGCTACACGCTCCAATCCAAAAAGGCCGACGCATGCAAGCATGTTGCAGCCTTCAAAAACGAAAAAAAAACGAACGAAAAAAATCCTAGCTTTACAGACTAGTGCAGTACTGTGAAAAAAAAGTATGCAACATAAGTGCTGCCACAAGTACTTAGTGTGTGTGCAAGTGTTGAGACGATTGTTGTGACGGAAACAACTATGTACGACAAGTGAAAGTACTGTTCTGTACCAGCTGAAACTAAACTAAACAACTCTTTGCTCATGTTCTCAGACTGTGGTGGTGTTAAAAACAGTGTATGGTATTACAAAGCAGTGTGGTATGTTTCAAGATGAGTGACATTATAAATAGCTATCCTTAACCACACAGCACCACGGAACACCACTTGTCAGACGTCAACTAATTTTACTCTTTTAAAATGAGCACGATTGTTGGTAGACAGCAGTCTTCAGATATAATTATCTTAGTATTTGCATCACTGTAAAATTACTGTGCTATCTATATTTGAGTAGATATAAACCTCCATCTTATTCACTCGTTTCACGCAGTGATTTGCGTCACAATTTGAGATTTCAGTATAGTGCAGGATTGTAGAAATGCAGACCTGTATGTGTACATTATCTTAAAATTCACTCGTTTCACGCAGTGATTTGCGTCACAATTTGAGATTTCAATATTTGTGCAGGATTGTAGAAATGCAGACCTGTATGTGTACATTATCTTAAAATGTTTCTTAATGTAATTAAGCATTCTGTGAGTAAGGAAAGCACAGTATATGAAGAAAAATGTAGCATTACACCACATTAGTCTGGCCTTATTGTAAACACTCAACTAATCTGAGTTGAAAGATATAAATATTCATGTACAGTACTCAAGTTTTACATTAATGAATACAGAATCGTTGTCCCTTTCAACGTAATGATTGATGTTAAATATGAATACAGCTGTAAAGTGTTTAGAACAAGATGAGGAAAGAGATATGTACAATGAAAATACTTCATGGATTGTAACCAGTATTGGTCTGATAATTATCACTAAACAGGTGAGGTAAATGGTAGTATTATAAAAACATTGGAATATAGGACGCCTGAAGCAAACAAGTTACAGTGCCTACGTCAAGAGCATGTCTAAACTACGAAAATTAAGAAAAGGATAGCCACAGAATGGCTTTAGCTAAAGTTCAAATTTTCCAAAAGGTCGAATAGTTTGTGGACGCAAGGGCATTGAATTATTGAGGTTGCAATGTAAATCAAATGAGTGCTTGATGGCTGCCATCACCTGCCACCTGAGGGACTAGTAACCAAGGAGACTCATGAAAGCAAATCTGTGCCTGTGAAGACATTTGCTAGACCACATTGATATGACTAGTAACCATAACCAAGGAGACTGCCACCTCATGAAGGCAACATTCTCCATGACCTATTAAATTTAATTGTTATTGGATTTTTCGAACCTGACAGATCCCTATTCCTGTATGTCTCGGTAGATGGCAGTGTGTAGTCCGATTGTAGGGTTGATATAGCTATTAAACAAAAGTGGATGGTATCAAAAGCTGGTGGCAGTACTTTCAGAGCAGAGGGAGTGTGGCCATGTGCGTTTTGCCACTTCGTGGGAAGTAACTGTGTTTTGTTCCGTGTTTGTGATAAGTGGGTGTAGTGGTATACCACAAACAAGAGATGTAGTGGTATTAGAGGTAGACTGCATAAAAATACTGATTTGGTGTGTTTGATGTTGAGATTGCCAGGCATCAAAGGATTGGTATTGCTGGTGAGTCTCTTTAGTGTGTGGAGTTTTTCATTTTTATTTTGGGGACTTAAGTGCTGGAGGTGGGGCTTGAGTTAGCTCTGTGGCTAGGATGAGTGGTTCAAGGAAGTAGGTGTTGCCTCCTTCCGTTGTGAGGGCTCTCCTTCAGTGCTAAGGGATCTTTGTATGTGGCATGTTAGGAATGTAATGCTGTATGGTGTGAAACCTGTGTAGTGAAGGAAGAGGATATTCTTAGGCTCAAATGTACTGAAGTGACCGTGATTAACTTAGAATGTAGTGCATCCTTGAACCACAGGCTTTGGGGGATTTTAGGATTGGAGTTGAAAGGAAGGTTGGGACTTGAATGCAATGATGTAGTATGGGGAGGGGTAGATTGAGAAGGTTTGGGCATGTGAAGAGGATGGAGGGTGAGATGTGATTAAGGGTAGAGTTGAGAGGCAGACCAATAAAAGGACCTGGGATGGAGTCAGAGACCTAAGAGAGACTACCAGAGATTGAGTTGCCATTAAGTGACCAAAGCCAATACATGCGAGAATGTTGTAACTTTATCAAACGATACGAAACTAAGTGAAGTAACCAAGGAGACTAATTAGCACCTCATAACTAAGGATCTGACAATGCAACCCCCTCCCCCACTTTTTTTTTTTTAAATCAGTTCTGATAGTTGAAAAGTGTACCTGTAAAGCTTAAGCAAGGTACAGAATTTCTAAAACCAGTTGTATAGAAGGAAGTGTGTATATTTAGGCTATACCTGTGACTTTAAACGAGGACATCTGTATATGTACTGACTGCATTTGTGGATATGGGAGCATCTCATGGCCAGTCAGTCAGACCCTTTGATTTTAGTGTATTGTGGCCCTCATGATCCCACATCCAATACTTATTTATGTGCTGGCCATAAAATATTTTCCTTATTCTAAATAAATGATTGTTTTATGTAAATGTTTTAATATTGTGTCCTGTGGAGTACACTTTTTTCGCCTTTAAGACTTTGTAGTGTGAAAAACCGATATTGACAAAGCAGTAGTAGAATTTCCGATATTTTGGAGGGAATTAAAATTAATCGTGCTTTGTCTTACATCAGTTGTTTTGCCAGTGAATGAAGTATTTTTGCGACTTACAAAATAAACGGGTAACCCGAGAACTGCAGGTAAAAAATATATCCTTGCTTTCCGTTCAGACAAAATTACCAGTATTTTAAGCTTCTCGACATTTTCCTTAGTGTAGCAGTGCTGCGTCCCAGTTTTTATTCTCCCTGAGTACAACCGTTGGATCTTTATCTAAATTTTGTTGCAACATTAATGGTCACTGCTCCTCTGAACTGTCTTCTTGCATCCCTCCACCACTCTTTTGGGTGCATGGCACCCATGTAGCAGCAAATTCACGTCCCTTTTCTGTCCAGGTCTGAGGCAAGAGTTAACTGTGACTCCGTCCTTCATATGCAACTGGTAACTCTGGAGCTGCCTTTCTCTTCATTTCCTCTTACTTATGACCCTCCAGTCATAAACACTGTCCATGCATCTCGAAATTAATGGCTCTTGGCATTTTATTTTTGTTGGAGGGATAAATCTTTTAGGCTTTCTAGCAAATGATTCCTTGTTCCATTAATTAAAAAAATATTTTTTAAATTAAAAAATAGTTATGGGAACAACATTGCCTGAAAATTAGCTGCTATAGTGTTCATCTATCATGTTGGACTAGACCAAAGACCAGTTGCATGGGTATGAAATGGCTGGGTAGGCCAGGAACAGCATGAGTTTATACATACAGTACTTTATTGGTTATCTGTTAACCAGTCCATGAGTGATAAATTTAAACTTCAGCCTGCCTCAGTTGAGATGGGTGTCTCGCGGTTTATTACACGATCAAGTAGTAAGGGATGTAAGCTGTAGGAGGCTCTTTGAAAGAGCATAAGGTAACCCCCCCCCCCAAAGTTTATCAAGGAAGTCTTAAAGGCGAGAAATGTTACTTGTTAAATATATAACTTGTGGCCTTATTTATTATCACTGGAGTGAAGGTGTTTAAAAGGATGCTTTGTTAAAGCTAGATATATTATGTTGGCATTTAACATGAGTCTAGTCAGAAATAGTAGTTCATATGTTGTTTGCCTCAAAAATTAGAATTGGGAGACAGGATGAAATGGAGGGATGGAATGGAGAGGATTGAGAGTGATAGAATTAACTAGGAGAGAGTATGAAGTAGGTGGAGCTCGTTTCGTCCCTCCTTCCGTCTTCCCTTGGTACATAGGGGTATGAAGGAGGCACCCCTGAGCAGGAATTAGTGGTCGTGAGTGTAGGTTGGGGGAATGGAGAGTAAGAAACTAACTAGGGGAGTCTTTGTGATTGAGGTGGAGAGATACAAAGTGGGGATGTAAGTTAGAGGAAGGGCAGCAAAATGGCAGAGAGCAGGGAGGCAATTTGTGCCCTTACAGGAATGAGTCTGAGTATAGGTATAGGTATAGCTTGTTCACACCTTCGGTTATAGTAATGTGGCCTCGAGCTACATATTTTAAAAAATTTGTTTGTTGGGATTATACTTGGAACACTGAACTTTGCCTAAAATTTTAACTTTTCCAGCCTGAATTATGAGTTGTCATAGTCTTAAAACATGATACTAGTGACAAACACTGTGAAAAGGATTTTGAGTCATAGCATTGCTTTTCTATGCCCCAAGTTATGTGACAGCTGGAAAAGAATGAAATATTAGGCCAAGTAACTGGAGTAAAAAATTGTTAGGTTCAGTGCAATATGATTTTGTTGAAGGATAATTAACATGCATCACAAGTGCACATTGGTATCTTTGAACCCCTTCATTACCATGATGTCTTTCAGAGTTCATTGTTGCTACGTCCCACATTTTATGAAGGTATATTCCTACTGATGCCACTATTTCATTCAGCATAGGGAGGATTTCTCCTACCCTCTTCCCCTGGCTCTGCCCTACCTCTCCAGTATTAAGTCACCCCTTTGCTATACCATCCCATACCTGCCCTACGGCAACAGTATGTCATTCCCTGAAGCTGAATAAAATCGTGTGGTGTTAGCAGGAATAAAATGTTCTCACACTGAAAGGGATAGTTGGCTGTACTTTATATGGTGTGCCATTTGAACAAAAATATTATGTAAAGATCTTTAACATGCATTAATGCAAACACAAGGTGCACAATGTGTTTAGCAGTCAATGCATGTTAATAAAGCCCTTCTCATCCTTTGTTGATTGCCATGTTCCTTTGTATAGCTCTGCTCGGCTTATAGCTGGGTAGAGCAATACGAGACATGGCATATGCAAAGTGATGAGCAGGGCACGCTCTTGGCAGTATCTAGGGGGCCAGCGCCGAACCTATCTCAATAAATGGGCCAAGAAAATACTGGCTGGCAACCCTCACACCTCGGGTTACCAGTCCTTATTTCTCTGGCCCATTTATTGAGATAGTTTATTTTTTGAACTCCAACACCCTTCTGTAGATCCAGTGGAAATAAAACCAAGGTATTATTATACAATGTCTTTTAATATATACCATTTCCTTACATATATATATTTTTTATATATAAGAAAATGTGGACTTTGAAAAAATATCAAAGAGAATAATACCAAGACATATATGAATAGTACGAAGGAGACATCACTTCGTACTATTCATATATGTCTCAGTATTATTCTCTTTGATATTTTTTCAAAGTCCACATTTTGTACACACTGTATGAAGAAAAAACATATAACACATAAATTGGAAATACTATGATAAAACATGACATTAGTAAAATATCAGCTTCAGAAAACAAAAACCTAAGACTTAACAGATTACATAATGGGGAAGGGAAGAAGAGAGCAGCAGACAAGACAAGGGCAGAGGAAGGAGAGCATAGCAGATGAAGGTGAGTATGGCAG
>JAGKTI010013392.1:0-23111 GCA_018397915.1 Birgus latro
GCTGTAAGATTTTGTCAGACAATATGGTGAGGTATGGAAATGGTTTTTATATACGTTATGGTCCACTACTTGTAGGGAGGGAGTGTTGGAGCATGTGGGCATCCTTAGAATATAAACCAAGCATTGGCTGGTGGTGATGGCGTGAATAATTCTAGCCATATGTAGACCTTTATGCGACCAAGTAGTTACCTTTGAAGCGCTTGGTTATAATGTGTAATACGTAATACTGTGAATACTGTTTGAAAAGTTGTATAGTTTGATTAGATCAGCTGCTTGAATGAACCCTCACTAGAATGAAACAAGAATCGTGAATTTTGAGTATCATTATAAAAGGAAATGGGCATGAAATTTTATTTTCAGTTGTGTAAAGTGCATATATCAAATAACTGAAAGTAAGTGGGTGTTAAGTATATCATAGAAGTGGCGGAGTTATAACAGGGTTAAAAAGAAAGAAAGAGAGAGAGAGAGAGAGAGAGAGAGAGAGAGAGAGAGGAACATAGCTAAAGATAGCAAAACAGTAGCCATCTGACACTGCGGCTGTAGTACAACTGAAGGGAAGCCGATTATAATGGACCAGAAAGAGGAAGGGAATCCATGGGAGGTCCTTCGGGAAATTTATTATTTGTGGCAAGTTGTGTCGAAGAATTTTATGTCTGACAAAATGGCTAAGGTTCCAACGAGGTTCCGAGAAGAGGATGATCAGAATCTGAGAGGAATGTAAGATTACCAGTAGTTTATCCTTGTTGCTTACCAGACAGACAGAGAGAGAGAGAGAGAGAGAGAGAGAGAGAGAGACTATAAAAGGAATAGTAACTTCCAGATTTCCTAGGAAAAAAAAAAAGGCTCAAAGATATTGGAACTACAAGCAATTACAGATTTTTGGCGATAACTTCCCCGGTCTTTATGACAGGCTGAACTTTTAGCAAGAAGGAAATATACAGCTGACAGACAGAGGCAAAAAAACTTGTCAAGACGAGGTGACGCACATTTCTTGGAACAAGAAGAAGGACCCCAATAGAAATGTATGCTATATTTGTAAGGAAAAAATATAAAATACTTGACAATACCAAAACAGTCATTTATTTACTTATTTTTCTACCACCGGTTATGAACTTGATTTATTTTCTTTTTTGATCAGTGTGTAACTTTGGTCGTATAACTACGGCAAACTAGAAAAGCTTCGTAGCAAACGACATATTCTCTTTCGCTAATGTGTAGCCACTGCTGTCACTCGGCATTGTCTCCAGCTGGGCTTTTACACATATTTACGTTTGCGTGTCTTCTGTATTGAGGAAAGGCAGGATAGGGTGGCGAAAATCAAGACATGGCAGGGAAGGGCATGTTAGAGAGAGGAAAGAAAAAGATTGGCACGGAAAGGCAAGTTAAGGTAGGGAAAGACTAGGTAGGGTAGGGAGAGGCAGTACAAAGTATAGAGATGCAGGGTAGGGTAGGGTAGGGTAGGGGAAAGCAGGTTAGAACAGGGGATGCAGGTAAGGAAACACAAAGCATGACAGGAAAAGGTAAGTAGAGTAAGGAAAGTAGGGTAGGGCTGAGAAAGGCATGGTAGGAAAGGGAAATGCAGGGTAGTGTAGGGAGATACAGGGCAGGGTTGGGAAGGCTGGCTTCAGTCTGGTTTTTTATCATATTCTACCACAAATGACACATGTTAATAGAAGTGTTTGGCAACTCACTCACTCAGCTTACTGTAATGTTGGCAAAATCACTGGAGGGGAATCGATTCCCGAATTTGAAAACTTATCAGCAGGCAGCTTATCAGAATCACAGGAATCTATTCCGGAATTGATTGTTTTGCAGTTCTAGATGTCAGATCACCTGCATTTCACTCTGTGGAGGATGAGCATTTCCATTTCTGTGTATGGTCCAGAAGTGCAGGGAAGTGTATCTTCCCCAGCATGTGACGTCATCTTCTCTGGCACGGGGCTCAAACGGTGACAGGTGCATTAAAATCTACCGAATCGGGACACATTTTCATACACAAACCTTAACACCTTCACAAACAGGAGCCTTTGAAAACCCCCACCATTTTCAACTTCTTGCTGGTTGGGAGTGAGGGGAGACTTGCTAGCATGAAACGCATGCTAAGATTGTTTCCTATGCATTTTTTCCCATAGACATAGTAAAATTTTTATGAAAGGTCATCAAGCATGAAAAAGCTAAATTTTCACATGAATGTCTCAAAAATGAAACACGAGAAAAAAAAAAATTACCGGCTTAAGTGAAAAACCGTTTTCCCTGCAATCTATACCGCTGCTGTTTGATTTATGGGCAAAAATATGATACTAACTGAAACAGGATTTCATAAGGAAAACGATGCAACGGCAGAGTGAATAATCCAAATAATTATAAAGATTTTCTGTTTAACTCTTGCGGGGTTTTCGCTATAAATTATTGATAGGAATTATTATTTTCTCAGTTATAAAAAACAAGTCTTTACAAAGAGCATAACCAAATTAGGTGTTTATATTACAAAAGAGAACTAGAGAACATGAGGCTTGAAAAGAGATATTACAAACGGCAACATTATTCAGGGTGACCCGCGTATACCGCTCCGTTTCCACTATGCGGGCAGTTTCTTGTGTGTTGTGGGGAATGCTCAGCCGGTGTTATCAGTATCAATCCTGAATCATTTATTCATTTCCTACTCACTGCCACAGTGCCGCCCACACTGACCGACTGAGCCGTCCCTGCAGCACATTAAGATAATTTTATTGTGGAGTACTATTCAACTGATGCCACTTACGTCAATACAGTATAGTATAATCACAGTAAAATGTTATAAGTATTTATTATTAATCTTTCAGATGTACATAAATGCGTTTATTATCTGTTCATACATTATTTCATCTTCACTGTGGAAACATTATCTGCTGACTCTAGTTAGTTACACATTTTACCAAGCTCAGCTTTTCGGCTCATCTGTCGTCCACTCTCTTTTGGCAGGTCAGTCAATCATAGACTTTCACCAGTGCAGGATGTGCCACTACGCCGTCCTGGCTGAGTCCCATATTCCTCAGGCTTTGTAAGTAATTTCAGGATTAGTCTACAAAAGCTCACTGCAGTTTGGTTTTTACCCTCAAGGCGAACTGCATCTGCAACACTTAATATATACCAATGATCACCCCCTACACTACTTACAGGCCATCTTATATTTTGGTGTATCAAAAATGTGTGAAAAACTCCAGTTTTCCTCTTCAGTTTGCACCGTCGCCTTCTGGTTTATGGATATGAATGTGACACTAATGGAGAGAAGTAAATGGGATGACGATGCAAATAAAAATGAAATCAACGCAGTGGCTAAGGAGCTATAAAAGCTTACAGACAAAGAGTGTCCAGGCATTTACAGGAAGGGCTCGTACACCATTGTAAACACTGGTGTTTTCATCAATAGACTGCTAAATTAAAAAAAAAATGTTTTTAATAAATCGTAAAGCATGTCTTTTTACAAAGAACCTGAACCAAACTTGATGCTTAAATCATAAACATAACTAGAGATAATGTAGCTTGAAAATGGTTACTGTGACTGCCACCGGCAATATATTCTAGTGTATCAAACTTTTCCAAAACCACTGTATTCCCTCTCACCCTGTGCTGCTGGACTCGGACGAAAGGCGAACCTGCGTACACCAGCGTGTGAGAGGCACACTGTACCACTGAACCACGGAGGCTGGTGTGTGATTTATTTGTCAAACGACCCCACCTCTCTCTCTCTCTCTTGCACATGGGTCTGTGTCAGAGTTATTGCACTCGTGGAAGGGAGTGATGCTGCTACGCTCCCACTAACACTGCATTCCAGTATTTTTCAGGTGTCTTACCACAACACAGCAATCCGCAATTCGCGTGGCACTAAATATTTCAAGCACACTGACAAACTAGTGATGAAACTATTGAATACAATGCATAATTGCACTCTCAACTTTTAAAAATGCCATTCGGGTGTCTACACTTCTTAATGTAGCAATATGGACCGGCTGCCCACTCCAGACTATACTTTCAAAAACTACCAGTCTTTATCCACTCCAACTCACGCATTTGCTTGCTCCTATAAATGAAAGAAAAACATTGGGGAGCCGAATGCTGATTGCCAAGTCCAAGATTTTGGCCATATCTTGATACCCTGAAGGTTTCAGGTTGATAGCTCAAGCCGTTCATGAGTTATTTGGAAACACACACACACACACACACACACACACACACACACACACACACACAAAGAGAGAGAGACAGAGACAGAGACAGAGGCAGGCAAAAACATTATCGTTCGGTCTCGTAAGCGCTCCGTTTCGTAAGGCTAGCGATAATAACACTCTTTAATCACAAACATTTTGTACAATACTGCTTACTTCATTAAATAAATATGAGTGTTCATGCACATATTTGACATTTACAAATCTTTTGATATATATGCAGGTAATATTATATTCATGGAAGAATACACGAGTGTTCCAGAACTTTTGAGAAGCTCTATCAAAAGCTTGAGGTAGAAAAGACACTCTCGAGTATATTACTGTACTTTTTTTTCAGCATTATTTTGGTTTTACTGTAGTGTGCAACAAAAGGTCTTAATTCTTACTAAAGTTTACCATAAGGATAGTGGAGACGTTAACAATACAACAACTATGAATACACCACAAATATGAGATCAAACATACCTCAGATAATTTGTGTATAAATATTTCCTGTTTTGATAACTACTTCACTGTTTGTATGATAAGTGTGAAAGGAATTAAGACTTTTTTCACGCTTGCTGTGCTTTAATGCAAAACCATAGTCAAAGGAAAATGATAATGTGCAGTACCATACTTGATGGTCCAAACTTTCATTTAGAAAACTGTGCTGCTTCGGTCGCCTGTTTGTGTGCGTTTCTCTTCAGGGTATTATATCCAGAAACGCGATTAATACGGACCGGATTAGCTAAGTCTTACCGTACCTGCCGGGCCACAGCATCATCCATCTTCACCTAATGACAAATACCACGTCGGGGTGAACATGCACTGATAAGAGAGTATAACGGAGGACAGTTGGTGCTTGTCTGAGGACACAAGAAGTTGCAGCTGGACGAAGATTGTCTGGTTCCTAAGTCGTCTCCATAACTGACCTCCGGATCATTGCCACTAGGAGCAAAGGTGTATTCCCTTTGTAGGCTGCGAAGGATGCTCAGCCCGAGATCAGGGTCGTCCTTTTGCTGTGAAACTACGTCCTCATACCCGAAATCTTGGCCCTGGAAGCCATCAGTACCCTGTCAGGTTTCTGGGCGGGGCAGATTATGTCTGTGTTAGAGACAGCCACTCTCACGCTGACCCACATCTTCGCGGCGGGATATTTTTCTTTGATGGCTCTATCTAAATGCAGTTTTCATGATACAATGTTGGGTTTGGCTTCATTTTAAAGCTAAATAGTTGTACTTTATCGTAGTGTGTTCAAAATAGGAGAACAAAGAAAATAAAATGTTAAAATGACGAGTTGAAGTTTGGTAAAAAGCAAAAATTTTATACCTTGCTGTACAATAATATTCGGCAAAAAAAAAAAAAATAATAATAATATCAGTCGATCTATCTATCGCCGGACGTCTTAATCCCGTAAGGGGTGGCCACAAACAAATCGCCTCAATGTCGCCCTGTCGCCCGCCATTTCATTGCCCTGCTCCCAGCTCACACCCCTCTCTCTCAAATACCTCTCCACTCCATCCCTCCAGCTCATCCTTGGCCTCCCCCTCCCTCTGCCCCCCTCCACCTCACTCATATACACTTTCCTCGTCAGTCTCTCATTGTCCATCCTGTCCACATGACCAAACCATCTCAGTGTGTTTCTCCTAACGCTTCCTATCACATTCACATCCACACCACAACGATCCTTCACTTCCTCATTTGTCAGTCAGTCTCTCCGTGTGACTCAACATGCTTCCCTCAAATAACTCACTTCCACTGCTCTCACTCTTGATTTCTGTCCCTCCAACAAGGTGAAAACTTCACTTCCATACGTTAGAGTTGGTATCACAATACACTCATGTAGTAGCTTCACTTCGATGCTCACTTCCCTGTTTCTTATTACTGCTTTCAAGGAACAAGCAACCTTTATTCCTTGTTGTACCTTTTCAAGCACTTCACCCTTTAAACTTCCATCCTTACTCATCACACTTCCCAAGTATTTAAACGCACTCACCTTTTTTTTTTATTTCCTCCTCGTCTAACCTCACTGTACATTAACTGACTTCACTTCTTTCGAAGATCATAGCTTTACTTTTCCCTACATTCACCTTTAGATTCCGTTTCTTACACACTCATCCACCAAGAATTGCAGCTCCCCTTAGTCTTCATTTAACAACACAGTATCATCTGCAAACAACAGTACATGGAGTTTCCAAACACTGTCCTCTCTCACTAAGGCCCCTCCAACATCCACTGCCCGACCTTGTATCTCTTTTATAACCCCATCCATATACAGATTGAACAACCATGGAGACGTGGCACATCCTTGCTTCAATCCAACCTTCAAATAGAAAAATTCACTCAGTTCATTATCCACACGCACTGCAGACTTAGCACCCTCATACATACTCTTCACAGCCTTCAACAATTTCCCGTCTACTCCATATATTCTTAATACTTTCCACAATCCTTGTCTATCCACCCTGTCATATGCTTTCTCTACATCCATGAAGGCCGTATACAACTTCTTTCCCTTCTCTAGAAACTTTTCCACTAAAGATCTAAGAATGAATATCTGATCTACACAACCTCTTCCCTTCCTGAAACCTCCCTGTTCTTTTCCAACTAATTCCTATGTTATTTGCCTAATTCTGTCAATAAGTATCCTACTATTGTATTTTTATCTTTCACTCCCCAACTATCTTCTTTGGCACCCTGTCTAACTCTCTTTACCTCTTTCCAGCACATTTTCTTACATTCCCTCCACTTTACACTCAAATTCCTTCCAAATTCCTCATCCACTCTCTTCTTACTCTCTCTTACTAATCTTTTCACCTCTCTCCTCCTCTCTGCTTATAACTCTCTCTTCCGTCTCTCAAATTCTTCCACGCCCCTGTTTCTCATTGACTCACTATATGCTTTCTTCTTTTGTGCCACAGCCTCTCTCACCTCTTCATTCCACCATGCTGTTCCCTGCACCCCTTTTCGTCGTCTCTTCACCTCACACACCACCTCACATGCACAGATTTCTTCTGTGAATATCTTGCACACACCTTCCTCGTCCCCCATCTGCTCGAATCCATATTTTCCAAATCCCTGCTCAACTTCCCTCTTAAATTCTGCCTTTTTTCCCTCCTATTTGACTTTTCCAATCTCTTTGTATGAACTACTTCCTCATGTCCTTTCCTTCTTCTATTTCTCCACTTCATATGGACTTTGATTCTGTCCGCCACCATGTGGTGGTTAGAAAGTCCACTCCCCCAACCTCTATATACTCTTGCATCCATTACACACCTTATCCTTTCATCCACACACACATAATCAATAATTGCCTTCCGTTCATTCAGTTCACCGTCCACCCTTCTCATCACTCGCCATGTATACCTATGGATTATTTTGTGCCTTAAGAGGGTATTAGCCATCACCAACCCCCTCCCAGCACAAATGTCCACTAAAGCACTGCCATTCTCATCCACCTCTGCAGGCACACCCCACTCACCAACCACTCCATCCACCTTCACATTCCCTACTTTTCCATTTATATCTGCTATCAAAAACGTTCTCTCATTCCTTTAAACTTTTCCATGCACACTTCCAGATTTGTCCAGAACTCTTCTCTCACTCCGCTTGCACAATCTTGCATTGGCGCATACACGCACATAATCGCCCACATTTGTAGTCCAACTTTCAATCTTACCCACACAATCCTTGATCCAACTGATCCATACTGTTATATTCTCCTTCCATCTGTTGCTCACAACAATACACACTCCTTCTTTTGCCCTCTCATTCTCACCAACTCCCACTCATATACCCGAACCATACTCCCATTCTCTCACACTCTCACCTCACCATTTAGTTTCAGCTAATTCACATACATCCACTTTCGCACCCTCAAGCACCTGGACAATCTCTCTTTCTTTCACCCCTTCATTTCCACCCCTTACATTCCATGTAGCTATCCGTACCAAAACCTTTGTTCGGTCCTTAGTCGTCACCTTTAGGTCAGTCCTGGTCCGAGGCTTCTTGTTCTTATTTCTGGTTAGTTGTTTTCCGGGGAGGGGCAGTAACCCTCCGCCAACCCACTTGTTTTCACGTAGGGAACACGTGTTGTTTGGTTATGAGGTTACCACCCAGCGTTGTAAATGCTTTCCTGGTATACAGGAAATCAGTTGGCTTGCCACATACAGCCACCCTAAAAAACAGAGTACCACTACAATAAGTGGGTGGATGATGGGCGTCTCCACCTACCACCACCAAAAAAAAAAAAAATAATTATCATTTTAATAATAAATATATGTAAATCTGGTTTAAACCATGCAAAACTACAATAAAATTACCTTTACAATGACATAAAGAGCATGGTAATTTTTGCATTTTATTGCGCGTTAAAGCAAAAGGAAAGAGATGCAACAATTTTATATTAGTCTCGGCCGCATTTTCACTTCGCAGTCTGTTTCTTTGATCGGTCAGTGTAAATACACTTTTTATGAAAGGATGCTGGTTGTGGTGTTATTTTGAAGCTGGATAGTTGTTTTTTATCGTAGTATGTTCAAAAAAGACAAACACAGAAAATAAAAAGTCAAAGTGATGAGTTGAAGTTAGGCAAAAACCAAAAATTTTATGCCATGCTGTAGAAAAATATTCGCCAAGCATAAAGTGATAAAGAAACAAAGCCATGAGCCAGACCAGCCGTGCAGTGCCCGCCACGCACAAAGTAACCATTCCGTGATGTCCTGCTCGAGTCTCTTTGTTATGACGCGTAAACGCAATTTATTCTGAATATTATACAAATGTTTCTTAAAATGACGATTAAATGCGTCATCGGAATCTCTGAGGTTGGATCAGGTTGGAGATCATTGAGGAGCGGAGAGGTCTAGTCTGTATTTGGCCGACACAGTGGTGGTGGCCTGCAATCAGATAGTTAGCACTTATGTGGCTGCAACTCACACTTGACTGGACAAAGATTTCTACTTACTGTCCAGCTGCTGCCACCTCTCACTTCTCGACCACAAATATGCCACTGGTGCTGCACGTGTGTGATGCTCATGCTTCTGTGCGTGTTGCGAACTGCTGTCACTGTTTATTTGATCGATATTCTTGCTTGCCCTGATGTCCTGTCTTTGTACTTGCCTGTCACATGTTTCAGGATGTATACTTTTTTTATTTTATGTGTACAGTCAAAGACAAAAGTCGTGTCGCTGTTTTGTCCGAAGATTAAGTGCAACACTCGAAACATTATGAAATCTCTACCATCAAAGCAAGCCGCTCCAAAACTATAGTCTTTTCATCGGATATTTTCACCAAATTTCACAACACGACTTTTGTCTTTGTACCTGAGGGGAGTTAGTCGTAGAAGCCTCTGTCCCAGTTATCAGGGAAGATTATAAGATTTTCATGGGGAAACTGTGCCCGGGTTTTCGTACTGCATGTAATTATCACTGTATCTTGGTTTTCTTCATCACTTCAGGGCTCGTTGCATCTTCTGGGACTGGATTTGTTGAACCAGAGACCTTTGTGGCTAGGGAGCTGTCAAAAACCTGTTTCGTGGTCCTGAGATTTTCCCGGATCAGAGACCCTTATAATTAATTTACTTAAACTTGGCCCAATTTTGCGACCTTTTGCACCTTATTTCACGTAGATCAGTCGGAGAAAAGGGCAATTTTACGACTCTACATCATTTCCATGGAAGTTCATCGTGGCTAACAACAGTTCCTGATAGCTTATTTATCACTTCCAAAAGTTCAGTACTGAAGAGGGAAAGATGGGATTTTTAGGGAAGTTATTGTGAACAGTATGCTTAGATTAGTTGTTCCAAAAGGAAACTTTCAGATATCAGGACACATCAGTTGCCGTCCTTCCCTCTCCTTGAAACCTGATTTTTTTGTTACTCGAGTTCTAGGATGGCGTTTGGTGTTCTCGTTTATTCTGTGTACTTTTTAAATATTCTCATTTTATAATTCTCTCGTTTTTTTTTTCCTTTTTTTACAATGAAGTTTGCTAAATATTATCTTACAAGAGTAAGGTTCTGGTTTATATTTAAATATTCAAACAAGTGTTGAAAATAAAAGTTTATTTTTAAGTGGACTTGTTTCACGAGCGACGTCTGCCACTGACTGTTTAATTAAGAAGAGGCTGGTGCGGCCATTTAATGCACCGTATAAAATTAATCTCACATGACTGCCAGTACTCTAATTGGCAAATGCCTTGTTATATTAATGTACCTACGTTTCACTTTTTCCGGCTGATTTTTCCAGCTGATTTTTACACACACACACACACACACACACACACAAGCAATGAATGGGCAAATGCTTCCGGCTACCTAACAGGTGAAATAGATAATAATTCGGCACGTGCTACACATATACTGATAACAGGAAATATGCCTGTTAAAGGAAGAACATTCTTGATGAGAAAATGTCGGCTTGGTAAAGGATTTAAAATGACAAGGCAGCTACTGCTTCAAATGAATTACAGTACTGCATAACGAAATACACTGCCAAGAAGAGAACATATAAAAATCTGCAATTTTATCTCTTAATAAATTATTTATGTCACAAAGTACACACATATGCATGACAGAGGTATACAAGAAAAAAATGTACAACATACCCGTAGTGCAAGCTAACATGTTACATAATTTATATAGAACTATCAGCAACACTGAATCCGTTTCTGTAGTGAATGTTTAGTGCTGGTGATAAGGCTAGGTAGAGTGGACGAAATAATAAAGCAAGCATGTTCAACAGTGAATGAGTGTCTTCGTTTAATGGGAAACGAGAAGGATGTATACAGAAGGAGATAGGCTAAATGCTGTTGTGACACGAGCATGACGAGGGAGTTCAATTAAGGATGAGTGCTGGTGTTCCACTGGATTTCAACAACAGCGACTAAATAAGTGTTCTGGCAACAACAACAAAAAAGCGAATCAACTAAACTGCTGTCAAGGACTAATTAGAGAACATATAAGAAATAAGCAGAAGAGATCTGGAAATAAATGGTTAGTTTTGTGATGGCACAGGGAAAGTAACGTGTGGGCTGTGTCTGTGTGGTTTTTCACCTTGAGAGCAATACCGATGGGGTCGCTGACGAGATGGAGTCTGTGAACGAGGAGCGCCAATGCAGAGGAAATCACCACCGTTGTGACAAACACCAAACCCCAAGTTAACGGGGAAAAGGGGTGAAGAATGTTCCTCCATTGGGGTAACGGCTGAGGTACCTCCAGAATGATTCCAAAACTGGTTTCCCAATATGGGTAGGTCCAGTCAAAGTCACTAATTGCATCAGCACTAATGTCCTGTGCATTGATCACTAGATCTTTCCCTTTATACATCAGCTCACCAAACATTCCGTCCCATGTCCCATTCTCTTTGGCGCCCCACACCATTTCGTCCATTTGGATGTAAACCATCTGGAAGTTTAGTTTATTAGCTATAATCTGTGCAGCATCTGAGTTTGCTCCTGTACAACTACCATTCTTGCCAAAATAAATGAATGGTTCATCATAGCACAGCATTGGCACCTTCAGAACCCGACCTCCAAAATCATAGATGTGAGGAGAAAAGAGCACCTGCCAGTTATGAAATTTATCAGGACTCCAGACCCCCAAGGGTATCTTGATGACTGACCGACCCAATTTGTCGCGGTGTACTGGTCGGGAGGTGTAGACGAGGAGGCGGGTGTGGCCGGCCTGGACTGCTGGCTGGAGCAGCAGAATGAACCTGGAGCGCTGGACGACAGGCTGGCTGAGGACGGTGGTGGTGTTGAGGTGTGGGTCTAGGGAGAAGAGAACGAGGTAGCTGGGGTTCCACTGTTTATTGTTTGCCAGGAGGAGGAGGAAGGCGGTGGGGTCGTGGTGGAAGAGAAGGATGGCGGTGAGGAGGGAGCCTTGGGTATGGTGGGCAGGATGGGCGGTGTGGAGGATTGAGTGTTGGGAGACGAGCAGGACGGGCGTGTACGAGGCTCCGGCCACTGACACCACCCTGCCCACGTCCAACAGGGACTGGCTGTGGTCGTCTGTGACCAGCAAGTGGTCGTGCCCTCGTAGGGTCCCTGATATCAGCGCGGTAAGAGCATCTTGAACAATGAACCCGCCCTCTGGAGGAAGGAAATGTATAATAGAAAGTGTAATTGGTCCAATCATGTCGTGGTACACTACTCCATTTATGGCACTTAAGAAAAAGTGCTCCATTATAAAATGAAAATCTTGAATTACATAAGTAACAGATGAATGATAAAATTGTTGATATTCAGGTGGTTTAGTTGTGAAAAATGAATTAACACAATTTATGGAGCGCCGGTAATGAATGCTTGGGTACGAATGATTAAGGTTGTTTATGACGTTGCCAGGGTGTTGACTAATAAATCTAGGGGAACAGTTTTGAAGGAATGTGAAAGTTGAAAGTACAGAGAAGATAAATGAAAAGCAGTTGGCAAGACAATGGTACTGGCATAGGTATTTTTAGTGTTAGAGCATTCTCCTCAGTCATCATTCCTTGTATGCATAAACAATAGAAAATTCAAGTACATTATTTCTTTGGAATCAGTATTGTGACAAGTCTGTTAATGTTAGGTCCCAGTACAGTATATGCCCAGTTACTGGTATCAGGACAACTGCTCCCAGACAACAGCCCCCTGGGCAATCACCCCTGTAGGACAACCGCCCACCAAACAACTGTCCCCGGGACAATTGTCTCCCGCTAAAGGGAAGGGGCCGGATGCACTAACGGGTCCCCGTAAGGTACCCGTAAGGACGCCGCCGCTACGGTCCCCGTACGTGGTTGGTGTTTTGCCATGCACTAACATTTCTCCCACAATCGTGCGGTAACCGTAAGGCTAAGGGTGGGAAAGAACTTGCTGTTTTGGGGGGGAATTTCTCCCCGCTCAGCTTATGATCACTTTGACCAATCACAACGCGGGATGCTTCTCTGCCTAAAAGCTTCAGCCAGTCACTGTGTTTGGTGACTGACTCTCAGCTGACGAGAACTCAAAAACAAAACAGAGGACAGGCTTGAATGAAATGCAGTGTTGCCAATTTAGCGCTTTTCGCGCTAAATTTGGCACGTTTTAGAGATATAGCGCCTCATTTTTGTATATAGCTCCGTGGCGCTTTTAAGCGCTTTTTTTTTTTTTTTTTTTACCTAATTTAGCCCCAGATTTAATACTTTTAGCAACAGCACGATTTATAATAGTAAGGTTAGCCAGGAATATATAAAAGTATCAGTAAATTTTGAATATAGGCCTACTGATTGAAATTAACAAGTTTTTATGCTAAATGAGGAATCCTTCCGTTCCGTCCTGGCCACCGGCGCCGTCTGGTCTGGAGAGTGGACGCGTCCATGACTGACGGACCGTCCAGTATGAAGTTTTCTCCACTTCATTGGAGAAAACTTCATCATATCCAGTGGACGCAGACTTCTGACACTGTTGTACTGTGGACAGAAATATCTTCATACAGGAATGCGACTGGAACTGTCTGATCTGGCCCTAACAATACTTTCTTTACTCCATTCCAATGCTGATATGGAACGAGTTTTCAGCCAAATGGGCATTATTAAGTCTAAACTACTTAACCGTGTATCAAGAGTTTAAACGCTTTTTGACCATCAAATATGGACTGAGAAGGCACGGGAAATGTTGTTATGATTACAAACTACTTGAGAGTGTTTTGAGAAAAATTGGATCTTTGGATGCACATCAGACTTCATCTGACCTCGCAACAATCGGAGGAGGAAACGGCGATGCACACTGAGGGAGACCCCAGTGTGATGACAGAGTGGGAATTAGCAGATCTGCAGTCATCGCTACTATACTGGTGAGTGAGAAAATGCATTTAATTGCGTTTGTAGACCAGAATGAATTTACAATATTCAAAAATAATTTTTGGTGCTTTTTTTGACGTTTTTCTGTGGAAATTTAGCGCTTTTCAGCGCATTTTAGGTAAAAGTCTAGTGCTATTTTGTGACTTTCAGTTGGCAACTCTGATGAAATGTATGAAATGTTTGTCAGTTTGGGAAGTGCAGTGAGCAGAAAACATTACCCACGTTATTACTAGCACAACTACTGCTGCATGTTGTGCAACAGTACTGTATCTGTCTGTCTGTTGCCAGACGCCTTAATCCCGTAAGGGATTACTTTCAGTACACTGTACAGACTAAATTACTCGTACAGTTACCATTACAGCTGTGCGACACTACTACGGCAATAATATGCGTTGTGCAAAACTAAACTGACACTGCTGTACACTGTACAGTACTGTACATGATATATGTTGAACAAAGCACCCTCGATAAAGCATCCTGGGATAAAAGCTCCAGCAAAGAAAATAAATTTGTGTACTATATCTTTATTTTGTTTAATAGTAATCTATCCTGACCTAACCTGACCTAAGGTAACTGAACAACCTAAGCTAAGCCAACCAGCCTAACCTAACCTTACCAAACAACGTAGCCTTACCTAACAACCTAACCTTACCTAACTAAATACGCTAACCTAACAAAACTTAGCTGAACAAACATAACATCCACATCAAACAAGCTAACCTAGGCCAAAAAAGAAAAAAAAATAATAATAATCTTAACCTGACCTAACAAGCTAAATTTCTGTAGCCTTAGCCTTGGTCAGAGTTTCACATACTGTTCTCTGTCATTCCTCACTTTTGCCAGAAAATACCGGATAATTCCTAACTCCCAAGAGAGGATTACATCCCTCCTTGGAAGTTTTGAATAAATATATATTCAAGAGTTAATCTTAATTTTTTTTTATGGCATGGAATTTAGTGGTTTAAAGGAAATTTTTGGTATGTTACAGGAATATTACTAGGATTTTGTACTTTTATGTGGGCATAACAATTATGTGAGGATCCAGATTTTACCTTTCCTCTTAGAAGGCACAAATCAAAAGTCAAAAACCATCAAATCTAACCAACATAATAGGCTTTTATGACCGTTTTGGCTTTTTTAATTACTTCCCCCCTTGAAATGTCAAAATTCTCCCTGCCATTTTACCCAGCTTAAAATATCATGTGCTAACTCAACATAACCCTAAACTTAAATTACCCCAACCTAATAAATTAACTCATCACGTCCCGACCGATTTCCCACCTCCGATATCCCCCAATCCCGAGCAATTTCGGAAAAAAAAAAATTGGCTCAAACCTCCACTTTTGGTGAGAAACATAGAAAAGTCATAGAGAAATCTCCCTCCTGAGCTTATAAATGTTACTACAGGTGACAGTCAGCCTCCTTACCTTTCCATTCTTTCTCAGGATACCTGGCTTCAAAGAAAACAATCTATGGGAGGGTTAAGTAATGTAAGCCACTTTAAATTATGTATTTCTTTCTTTATTTATTTGGTACGAATTTATGTGTAGTACAAGACTATATTGGTTTTCATACAGTTTTAGAGGCAATAGAAGCATTGTTCAGTCACCAAACACATCCATATATGGCACCTTCCTTTACGACATTACCACCTCATCACTTCAGTTTGTTTCTTGCTCTAGCTTCTTTATTTCTTTTTCCTCCACCTCTGGAATCACTTTCACCATGAGTTTCGTCATTGGAGAGACCGTGGCACAACATGTCTTTACTGGCCAGGTCACTCCTAACAGGTGAATTGCCCAGTGTGGGGGGGAGGGGGGCAGGTGGGGTCAGGCAGAACCCATGCTTGACAGTGGGTAGAGGAAAGTCTCCCACATATGCCTACCAAAAATCACCCATGAAACTTGAAAAATGTGCAAATGACTGACCTTGCAATTGCGCGACGTATGGGTACGTCAATGGGTGTCACCGTGACAAAACGTTGCGACGTACCCGTACGTTGACGGGACGCCTCGGGTTAAGCTAACTTTTACATACCCCATTCGAATAATAAACTATACTAACTTAAATAACCTAAGTTTAAAATAATCCAGTCTAAGCTAAAAGTAACCAAAGCTTAACCTAATTCTTAAGGCAACTAAATCTGACCCAAAACTCACCTAACATTAAATTAGCCTAACCTAAGTTTAACAAAGCCAACCTTACCATTACTCAGCCCAAAAATAAACAAACCTTACCTAACAAAAATAACCTAATCTAACCAACATTTAAACTAACCTAACCTAATCTAATTCTTAAACTAACCTAAGCCTAATTGAGCTTAAATTAAACTAAGCTAACCTTACAATAAATCAATCCATAGTAAAGAAACCTAAGCTAACAACAATCAAACCTAACCTAACCTTGATTTTAAATTAACCTAACCTAACCTAACTTAAAACTATATTAGAAAGGGGACTTTATTGTAGGGGCTTGACCTATTAGGCCATTCTCCTAGGGGATCTTGTCCTGACAGTGTACACTACTGCACAACACTTTATACTACTGTACCGCACTACACCTTACACTGTTTCATGCTAACATTACTAAATACTACTGTAGCCTGCAACACTGAAGCACACTATAATTTTCTACCATTCTAAAGCATGCTTTAATACTGTAAAACACTAACCTAACCTAACACTAACCTAACACTAACACTAACCTAACACTAACCTATCACTAACACTAACCTAACCTAACCTAACACTAACCCAACACTAACCTAACCTAACCCAACACTAACCTAAGCTTAAGTGAGCCTAAAATAAACTAAGCTAATTTCACCATAACCCAGACCACAATTAAACAAACCTAACCCAACAAAAATCAATCTACTCAAACCTAACCTTTGATTTTAAATTAACCTAACCTAATCTATCTTGAAACTATACTAAAAAGGGGATTTTGTTCCAGTTGCTTGCACTATTAGGCTATTCTCCTAGGGGATCTTGTCCTGACAGTGTACACTACTGCACAGCACAACATATTATACTGCTGTACAGCACTACACCTTACACTATTACTA
Source organism: Birgus latro (assembly GCA_018397915.1). Taxonomy (NCBI): domain Eukaryota; kingdom Metazoa; phylum Arthropoda; class Malacostraca; order Decapoda; family Coenobitidae; genus Birgus; species Birgus latro. Next base: position 17,058 of record JAGKTI010013392.1, read on the forward strand.
ACATTACTGTATACTACTGTAGGCTACACCATTAAAGCACACTATAATTTTCTATCAACTTATACTTTAATACTGTAAAACACTAATGTACACTATAGTACTACACACTAATGAACACTAATACTGAAACCACTAATTTACACTAATGTACAAATGAAAGAATAAACCTAATGGAATAACACTGGAAAATATTCTGAATTTGGAACTTTGGTTTAGGTAGGGTAGATAGGTCTGCCTGCCTGAGGGGATACTGGCCACCCACTACTTGTTTTAGTTTCCCTATTTTTGTCCTTGATTTGGCGTATCTGGATATTATGTTTTGGTTCCATATCGAAGGTTTGGTTTATGCTGCTGCTACTGTGTGTGGCTCTTATGTGGGGCTCTTGAAAATATTTTTTCTTGAAACCATCTAAGATGAGTTTGGTTAACAGGTATCCAGAGTAGTTCCCATAGATGCCAAAGTTAGATTCGGAGGAGGTGGGTTTCTGTCTCTGGCTAGGTTGGTTAAATTTTGCTTTCATTACTTTGCATTGAGGCAAGGAATGTTTGCTTACGAATGAAAAAACTTTGTAAACTTTGGCAAATGTATCGACTTGTAAAATGAGAGGAACATTTTGGCGGAATAGGTAACATAAGCGAGAAGAGGAAGAAGGAATGGAGTGATTGTGGTGAATAAAGGCAGTTCTGATGAAAGGATGAGGGTTGAATATTTGTTTAATGCCCCCAGGTCAGTGATAACAAAGAATCTTTATTATTGTTTTTGTGCGTGTTTTCGCCAAATCATATCTTCAGCTCCTTTTAACTTAATCAGTTCTGGTTGAAATAACATATACCATTACACACTATAACCATTTATGTGCATGAGAAGAGGGTCATGTTAGAACAGACAGTTGAAAGGCACAAGAATTATGTTTTCATTTAACAGACATTTGACCTAAAATTATTTTGAAAATACGATTCACCTTTAAAAGTAGGTGGGACGAAAAGGTGAAAAAAGTAGTTAGTTTTGTTTTGAAAGAACGGCTGGGCGGATCTCTAGCCTTTGGTTTTTTAGCCTTTATATTTTAAAAAGCAAATTTTATTGCATTCTGCCAAGCCCACACTGATAGAATCTGTTTTGTGATTTAGCGAAGCGAAGTCCGTGTGACCATTTTGTAGAAAATGTGTATCCACTCTGGATGTAGCTCTCGATAGCGTGCTTGTAGGTACTTGTAGGGAGGTAGGAGAGTCGATTATGGATCATTAAGCACAACCAGAATAAAGTTGTGAGATGTGTTATCAACGAGGTGAATTACAGCACTCTTGGGTCATGGAGTTTTATTGTACAGTTATATTGAATAGTGATTTACAACGTAACTTAGCGTGATGGCCAGTCTCCTAACGATCGTAGTGTCAGGCCTTTTTTCTATAACCCTTCTCTCCCATTTCCTGATTTGAAGGGAATCCTCCGACATTATATACAGATTGGAGAGGATGTTTGGTGATGTAGTAGTGTCTGAAAGATATTCTGTTCACGTGGACTTCCACATGTTTGAATACATCATGAAATTCTTGGTTTGTCTGGACTACAAGGATGTTAAGGATTCTTGATGGTCTGGGACAATAAGATTGTGTATAGACATCAACTTAACGTTCCTAGTGAGAAACTGTGTAAGTCTCCATCAGACACTACATCCTGTACATTGTGTTTATGAGATATATACTAATGCCTATATAATGCCTACATATCGCTTGGTCATGCCCTTGTCATACCAACCACACTAAATAGTTAGAACATATATTAATGGATATTATATACACATTACAATCAATTTGTAAGTTTATTGAAATACACAGCATTGTAAAAGTTACATAATTGGGATAATGTAGTCATTGTAATTATAAAATTTTACATGTATAATATAAAAGTAATATTATAATAATACAATGGCAAGTCTACTGTAGTCAGTTATACAATATATATGAGAAGGACAAGCTGTACGAGTATATATTCATATATAAATGATATACAGTATAATAGTATAATTAAAGTAAGCTTATACAGTATATATACACTATTTACACTATTTACTCAGTTTGTGTCACTTGTAGAGTACAGTTCTTAAACACTGATCCAGGTTAACAGTCCTTTCTTGCATTCTGTGCATGGCCAAAAGTAATACAACAAATATGATGGAGAAAATCACAAAGATGGCTGGAGCTGGGCTGTATACATAATATGGGTTAAACATAATCCTACTGTATTCTTCCCAAGGTTGTATTGTCTGATTTATTAGTTGCATGGTTTCATACTTGGGTAAAGTCAGCTTAATGTGTGCACTTACATTTAAATTTAAGTTCATTCTAGGTAATGGCTGGAAGTACTTGTGTGTGTGGTTGAGAATGGCATAATGGTTTTTAGTGGGCAAGGTGGATAATGTAGGTGTCAGGACTGCACAGTAATCTGGTGAGATGTATAAACTGGATGCTGATGTATGGACTGGAGGTGTGTCTGGGCAAGTCACAAAAACTGATGTATTTTGAGTGAAGTAGAAGAACTGTGAATGTCCAATGCGTTGATGATGAATGAGTTTATCTGGTGCAAATGTGAAGTTGCAATGATGAGGGATGTCATGATTTTTTTATGATAGCCATTTCACAAGGGACTGTCTCAGCTGGCTGAAACGTGAAGATGTACGCAGGACAAAGGTGAAATGCATGTAATGATGTGCGACATTTGTGTTCCAATGCTGTGTCACTAGTGAAAGCTATGGCGTCCTGTTTCTCGGAAACCATGATGACTTCTGTTTTGATGTTGATGGTGACTAATGAGTCATCTTTCTTAGAAGGAAAAGGGTATATTTGATAGACTGTGAAAAAGTCATCTGTTACGAACGGTACGTGGACTACTATTGATGTTGTTGTCAGTGTTGCTTCCAAGTATGGATAGTATAACATCAGGTTTCTTTCCTCAGACAAAAGTTTCAAACCATGCTTATGCATGCCTTGACTAATGATTTGCCTGAGGTTGTGAATGGGTAGTAAATTAATAGTGATCCTTCCGTTACCTGCATTAGCAATTCCTTTCATGAAAGACTGATACTGAGCCCTGGTGTTGTCCAACTGTAGTATTATTAAGTCAGTATGTTCCATGATCACAGAGAAGTGTTGGAATAGTGTATTGTTACCTTCTAGTGCATTTACTTTATCCACAATTCCTAGAGTTGATGCTGCTGTCTTCCATAGGTTCTTTACAATAGTCAGCATTAAGGTGTTCTGAGTGTCAGCCAACTTATGTTGGTATGAGAGAATTTTTGCTGTTTTGTTAAATTTATTATTTATTTCCTCTAAATAATTTTCTGTAGCTAGTCCAAAAATGTTGCCTAAAATCGCTCCACCTAGGTCGAACAAACCGCGTCTGTTACGTGTATTTGTGATGTCATTTCCTGTCCTAAGTGTGTTACTCCCAGCTGATGGGATGTCCTGGATCTTGGTGATCATTACGTGCTTAGCCCGTTCTAGCTTCCAGTCAGTTAATTAAGTTAATTTGGCTACTTCCTGTGTGGGGTGATCATGTGAAGAAGGGTGTGTTAATACCACTTCCAGGGTTCTGATTTTTTTTTTTTTAATGCAAAGATGAAGGAACAAAAGGCCATGGGCCCGCAAACCATTCCCTCCGAGAAAAAACAAAGAAAATACAATAGAGAGCCAAATTCAAGATCCATTCATTTCGACATGCCTGGAAACACTGCGTTTGAAAGACTGGAGATCATACGAAGTAGGAAATACAGACATACAGACAGAGGAAGACAGTTCCAGATTTGACCAGATGCATAAATGAAGGACTGGGAGTAACGGTTAACTCTTGCATTAGAGAGTTGGACAGAAAAGGGATGAGAGTTTGTTGTGATAGAAACGAGATAAAGATGCAACAGTGCGGCGAAGAGACAGAGGTTGAAGGGAGCAGTAAGAGGAGGAGAGTTACCAAGATGAAAAGCCTTAGACTCCACCCTATTGAGAAGAGCTGTATGGGGAGCCTTCCCACACATGAGAGTTGTACTCTAAACAGGGTGAATAAAACCCGTGTACAAAGTCAACAACTGTGCAGAAGGTTCGGAGTCGGCTTAGCACACGTAATCTCCTGGAAGCAGATTTCACAAGAGATGTAATATGTTCTTTCCAAGATAAATCCCGAGTGAATGAAACCCCGAGCATGTTCAAGGATGATGCAGGACAGAGCTGGACATTATTAAACATTAGTGGGTACTTGTGTGGAAGGTTTTGTTGGGTTGATAGGTGTAAGAACTGAGTCTTTGATGCATTAAAAACAATAAGATGATTTTTAACCCAGTCAGAGATACGAGCCAAGTCAGACATTAGGTGCGCCATAGCCTCATCCCTTGCTTGTCGAAGTAACTGCTGAGATGGATGTCGTGGGAACCGAATGAAAATGTGAAGGGTGGAAGCATCAGCGTACGAGTGGATAGGGTTAGATGTACAGTTTAGAAGGTCGTTGATGAATAAAAGGATGAGAGTTGGAGATAGGACAGAGCCCTGAGGAACACCACTGTTCATAGATCTAGGAGAAGAATGATGGCCATCTACAACAGTGGCTATAGAGCGACCAGAAAGAACACTAGAGATGAAGGCACAGATAGAAGGATAGAAACTGTAAGAGGGCAGTTTGGAAATAAAAGATTTATGCCAGACTCGATCGAAAGCCTTTGAGATGTCAAGTGCAATGGCAAAACTTTCGCCAAAGTCCCGAAAGGAAGATGACCATGAGCGTCCCTGACGGAACCCATGCTGATGATCAGAAAGGTTTTGATAGTAAAGGTGGTTTAAAATTTTTCTATTAAGAATAGACTCGAATACTTTTGAAACACAGGATGTTAACCCAAGGAATCCCATCGACGTATGGGTATGTCGCAACATTTTGCCACAGCTACACCCATCGACGTACTGGCACGTCGCGCAATTGCAAGGGTCATAATTTGAAAATTTTTCAAGTTTCATGGGTGATTTTTGGTAGATATATGTGGGAGACCTTCCTCTACCTGCTGTCAAGCAGGGATACTGCCTGGCCCCACCTAACCCCTCTCCCCCCTTCCCCCCCACACTGGGCAATTCACCTGTTAGCAGTAACCTGGCCAGTAAAGGTATTTTGACCGACAGTCTCTCCAATGACGAAATTCATAGTGAAAGTTATTCCTGAGGTGGAGTACAAAGAAATAAAGAAGCTAAAGCAAGAAACAAACAGAAGTGATGTGGTAATGTCATAAAGGAAGGTGCCATATGTGGATGTGTTTGGTGACTGAACAATGCTTCTGTTGCCTATGTAAATGTGTGAAAACCAATATAGTCTTGTACTACACATAAATTCGTACCAAATACATAAATAAATACATAATTTAAAGTGGCTTGAATTAGTTAATCCTTCCATAGTTCGTTTTCTTTAGCTAGGTACCCTGAGAAAGAGGAAAAATGTAAGGCTGACTCATCACCTGTAGCACCATTTATAGCCTCAGGAGGGCGATTTCTCTATGTATTTTCGGTGTTTCTCACCAAAAGCGAAGGTTTGAGCAAAAAAAAAAAAAAAAATCCGAAAATGCTCGGGACTGGGGGGTAGCGGAGGTTGGAAATCGGTTGGGGCGTGACGGGTTAAAGCAATTGAACGATAGTTAGAGGGTCGGAATGGTCACCCTTCTTTGGGACTGGCTGAATGAGAGCAAACTTCCAGCAAGAAGGAAAGGTACAAGTTGACAGACAAAGGCGAAAGAGTTTACCTAGACAAGGTGCAAGCACAGAACCAATGTTCTTGAGGATAACAGGAGGGACTCCATCAGGCCCATATGCCTTGTTAGTTTTGAGGCCAGTGATGGCAGACAATACATCAGCTGAAGAAAGTTTAATGTCAGCCATAAGGAAGTCAGAGGGGAGAAGTGATGGAGGAGCACCGGAATCGTCTAAGGTGGAATTGGAGGAGAAACTCTGAGTGAAGAGATCTGCTTTGTCAGTAGAAGAAATAACTACAGAGCCATCAGAGTAGAAAAGAGGAGGGAAGAATGATGAGGT
>JAGKTI010013393.1:8468-23111 GCA_018397915.1 Birgus latro
GAACCTTTCCACCAACTTTGGTTAAATCGATTATAAATTGTTTGAACTGTTTAGTTAACACATAGGCACGTACACACACACACACACACACACACACACACACACACACACACACATTTCAGAGTCACTAGCTTGTTTCAGCACTGCCCTACTTCCCATAGCCGATATCCACCCTGTCGAAAACTCTTGGCACGAAACGATGGACTCTGACAAAAGGTATTCGAATCTTCTCCCTGGAAGTCTAGAGAGGATCACGGGCCTAGTGCATCGGGATGGGGAGGCCTTGGCGTTGCTATCTGGGATTCACTGCCTCGTTTATTACAGAATTTGGCGCTATTAGACTTTAAATAATGATATTTTTAGCCACTCTCTGTGCATAAATGTATATATAATTGAATGAATGTGAAGAAACGACATAAAAATTCGAAATAATGCTGTTTTTTTCGTGAACGCAATCTCTCGTAAAACCTGGAGAGCTATGATACTGGGAAAATCGAAGCTCACTGAAACCAGATCTACGAAACAGCTTCAGTTCAGGTGTCGGAGATTAGCTCAACACGACTCATCCCCTGGGTGGCCACGCAAGCGCCCGTGTAATCGTGGCTAAGGGCTTAAGGCGGCTTGATCCTCGAATTTTACTGGGAAATCAGAGGTCTTCGAAAAATATATCACCAATTGTCAGAGTATTCTTGTTGTAAATCAGTTGTTGTGCAGATATATTGGTATAAGTTTGGTGACTATTCAAGCTGCGAGGAAACTAACTTCAATTTTTTTGAAGTTATAAATACCTGTGTATTGAACTACGTGATGCATCTGATTTATTTTTTTTTATCATAATATCTTTGATGTTACTTCCTGTCGGTTTTATATTTGCACTGTTCGGTTGAAACATCTGGAACTCTGCCAAATGAAAAATCAAAAGTTGTTTCAATTCCGTATCAATTTTGTCTTTGAGGAAGATATGGATGCTAATGAAGGGGAGTTTCGCTTGTTCGTTAAAAGTCTTGTTGTCAATATTCTGAAATGCCAAGTGTTGTGAGCCCTAAAATGCTAATATAAAGAGCTCTAATGTGGGATATACCGAGTCTCTCGATCACATTTCAAGTGGGATTGGATACTACGCACCAAATCTTCCTTAGCGATTTATTCTGCTCATTGATCTTTAACACTTTCCTGTATGTTATCTATTTTCCCTCAATAACATTCAGGGGGATATTTAGGTATAATAAGCAAGATAAGTCGCTAAGAAGGAGGTGTTGGGTAATTTCCAAAGCCACTTCAGAATTCGCCCCTACGTGTGATGGCTTTTGTGGTGGCGGAGGTGTGGCCTTGTGTACGATGACTCAGGTGTTATGCAATGCTACCTCTAAAGCCTCACCCTGACTAGCTTCTTTGTTGTCACCCTACCAACACCGGGAGAGCCATATATTTTTACACACAGGTGGAACATTTGATTACAGGTGAAGTCAGGTGTGTCCCCCTCTTCTTTGCACTTTCCACCTTTCCTCTCTTCTCTGCTCTTTCTTCCTTTTCTCTCGTCTCTTTTCCTTTCCTCTCCTCTCCTCTTACTTCCACTGCTCTAACTTCCTTTCCTCATCTCTTCTTCCCTCTCACTTTCTTATCATTCCTAGCCTTTCACTCCCTATCTTCTCTCCTCTCCTTTCCTCTCCTCCCCTCTCCTCTCACCGTTCATTTCTTTCACTCATCTCCCTCTTAGACTTCCCTCAAGAGTCTAAGATCTAAGGAATTTGTGTGTGTGTGTGTGAGTGTGTGTGTGTGACTAAAAATTCTTACAAAACTTGGAAGGCCATGCTAGAAAAAAAAATCTGCTCTTTCTCTTTAACGTGATGGACGTTTTTATCCTCAGGTTGCTTATTTCCCGCTCCTCGGTGGCAGAATAAGACAATACTACGGCTCCACATCCTTCCCATAGGTAGGTAGGTAGGTAGGTAGGTAGGTGGGTAGGTACAGTAGGTAGGTAAGCGGGAAGGCAGGTGGGTAAGTAAGTGGGTGGTTAGGTAAGTAACTAGATAGGTGGGTAGGTAGTAGGTAGGTAGGCTGGGAGGTAGGCAGATAGATAGGTAGGTAAGCAGGTAGGTAGGCAGGATGATATGTATGCGGTGTTGCTATTAATGTATGACACATACCACGTCCTCACACAGCCCCTGAACATAATCTTTGAAACAACACCACTTTTTTTTTTAAGACTCTATAGTACGTTCTTTATATCGTTTCATTTTCGACATAAACTTAATCAGTGACGTTCAGGAGACTAATGAAGTGCAAGGTGCAGAATAAATCGCTACAGATGAGGTGTTACGAAATCCCCAACAGGAAAGAGAATGACCTCGTCCAGCTGGAGGCCTTAACAGTAAAGAGAGATTAATTACCATGGACCAGATTTGTAAAGTTTCCTAAGATTAATTTGTGTTTATAATTTGTGATAAATTTGTGTTTACTTTGTGCTATAATTTATGTTTGTGTTTATGGTTTGTTTTTGTTTATAATTTGTGCTTGTTAAAAATTTGTGTTTATAATTTGTGGTTAATATGTGTTTAAGTGTTTAATTTGCGTTTATAATTTGTTTTTATAATATGTGTTCATAATTTTTGTTGAATCTGTTTAGAAATTTTTTGAGTTTAATTTGTGTTTATAATAATTCTGTGTTAAGTTTGTGTCTATAGCTTGTGTTTATAATTTATGCTTGTGTTTATAATCTGAATTTAATTTGTGTTTATAATGTTGTCTTCACTCATAATGCCACTAAACATTTCCCCATCAAATGAACGTCAATATCAGAGTGAAAAATATGAATTAAAAAAATCATCCCAGTCAAAATGTAATTACTAAGGAAATTTATTTATCTTAAAAATTATTATGATTATTATAAAATGGGCTCGATTTACAGACACGCTTAAGATCATTTTTCCTCTTGTAACCACGATTTGCTTTTTCTAGGAGGGACAAACAGAGGGCAGAATATTCTAATTTTCCTTGTTGTTTCGTAAAAATCTATCTTAGTTGCTAGAGGGAAAATCATCGTAAGTTATTTTCTTTTCACAGGATGGGAGAAGAAAGGAAAAAAATCTTCCTATATCCTTATCTCTTTCTGTAAAATCTATTCTTACTTACGACAAGAATATTATCGTAAGCTTCCTAAGAACAAAAAGGGAGTGGAGTTCAAGGATCTTTTTATATGCCTAGTCTTTCCTGTAAAAAATAAACAAATCTAAGTCAGGATAGATTGTCGTAAATATCCTCAAGAATCTCATCCCCTGTTCGTCCTGTAAATCAGCACCTGAGTTAAGACAAAGCATGGATCGTAAGTGCGTCTGTGAATCTGGTCGTAGGATTCGGAATGTATCTTAGGCGAGTCATTACCCCACTTACATAACGCGCCGCTGTGTCTTGTGACGGGGATTAATGGCGTGTAATGACTGGGATTTTTTTTCTTTTCTGGCCAGGGATTTTGCATAAGTATTCTGTGCACACATTTCCTGGCTAGCTTTATGTTCCGTCTTTTTTATCTCTCTGTCACTGTCTCTGTCTCTCTCTGCCTCTGTCTGTCTGCCTCTCCCCTCTCTCTCTCTCTCTCTCTCTCTCTCTGTTAATAGCGTACTTAGCCTTCAGCTGTTTTGGGTTATTCATAGGTATTTTCTCGTCAGCATTGCCCTTTATCCAAATCTCACTTTCAGACCATTTTTTTCGGTCTTTAAACGAGCTCACGGACTTGGATTTTTACGCATGACGCAGTTTCGTTTGAGAATGATGAACGCTGCGTAATGATAGGGATTTGAGGCGACAGGAGTAATTACAGATGCGTTTCCGTTTTTTTAACCAGCATTTCTATCTTTAATCCCAGTGCCTCCATGAAATCCCATCCCTTTACATAGTACGAAATTCCTTGTGAAACTGAGCATAGTGTGTAATGATCACTCTTTCGACTTCACCAATTTTTTTCCCCTCGTTTGTATGTATTTCCTAGTCTGCACTCCCTTCTTGGATTCACTCTCTGCCCTTATCATTCTGTACTATTTTACGAACTCTCGATGTTGGATTAAAGTCAGTTCGGTACTCCTTCATTCTAACCACACCTCCAGCTAGGGTGATGATCTGCGCTTTGAACTAAATAGCGAATTGGAGAGATAGATGCCGAAAATGATACACTAAAAAGAGGAGAAATAAAATGAACCACCAGTAGAATGGAAATAGGGAAAAATACAGGGGGAAAAAGGAACATACAGATGGAAATAATAAGAACAGAGAAGACATCACGAAATGGCTGCAGAAGGGGGTTAAAGAAGCCATGAAATGAAGGAGTTAAGTTGCCCAGAAGGAGTAAGAAAAAAATTATATATATATATATCTTTTTGGAGGTAAGGCTGAAGGGAATATAGCAAGATTCACTGTGATATTATTTCTTCACTCGCAGGTCATCAGCATCTACGAAAGATTCTTGACATATTTTAAGTGTATGTGTGATGCTGAAGAGGGATGCCTTCGTGTGGTGGCACAAGTATAATCGGCTGAATCCACTGATCGGTTGGAAGGACGTCCCTCAACTCCCTCCCCATCCCCCGAAAAGTGGATGGTGGACTACTGAAAAAAACAGCAATAGCCTCCACTCCGTCAGGTTCATAGTAGCAGGGACGAGGACGATGATGACCACAACGACAGCAACAGCAATAAAAAAAAAACAAAAAAAAACAACGATTATGACGACGACAATAGCAAAGCACCGAAAACAACAACAAAATAACAAAAACAACAACAACGACGACGACAGCAACAACAGCAACAAAATAACCGCGATAAAAATAATAATGATAAATAATAATAATAATAATAATAATAATTAATAATAATAATAATAATAATAATATGACTCGAGGATAAGTCATAGCAATGCCAGCACGATCGGACACCAAACACGGAAACGACAGAATAAATATTTACCCTGAAAATAATTGCAAAATAGAATTAGGACCTGGGCAATAAGGAAAGAATATCCATACATATCATTTATAGACTTTAACAGAGGCAAGGAGGAGAAGGGGTTAAGCCACGGAATCCACTAATGTCTTCTATATTTAATTCTTGGTACCTACAGACGACTTTATTCAGCTTAGAAGAGACATTTTCCCTTTTCTCTTGTAAGTTTCTCTCCATTTTAGCGTTTATTCACCCGAGAAAAATTATAAGTCATGGATTTTTTTTCTGTTACGCTCTCATACGCTCTTCGTCCCACTGGAAAAACCCACTGAGGAGAGCCTGAAGGAGAGAGAAAGTGTCCAAGCTGCGGTCCTTTTATGCATCGCTGGATCAAGTCAACGTCCTCTATGCGTGTGCGTGAGGGGGAGTCGCTGGCGTATTGGTTAGCTCGCTCGGTCCACAACTAGAAGAACTCGAGTTAGATTCTTGGGCTGATCAAATTAATGGACTCAGTTTGTTTCCTGTTCTTGCCCCTCTTCTCCCAGCAGTATAAATAGGGACCTGGTTGTAACATCGAGTTCTGAGGGTTGTATTTGTGATGGGAAGATTGGGACTTGGTAAAACTGACCCACGTGAAGTCGATAGGTGCTGATTAAGGTCTTCTTCTTGAGCCTCTGTGATCAAGGAGAGGGGGACCTGATTAACATTTGAACAATGAAATATGTCTTTTATACCAAATAGCCAATCAGTTAGTCAATCAGCCAGTCAGAAGCAATCAGCCAGTCAGTCAATCAATCAGTTATTCAGTCAGTCAACCAGTTAGTCAATCAGCCAATCAATCAGTCAATCAACCAGTCAGTCAGTCAATCAGCCAGTCAGAGAGTCAATCAGCCAATAAATCAATCAGTCAATTAGTCAGTCAATCATCCAGTCAGACAGTCAATCAGCCAATCACTCAGTCAGTTAGTCAATCAGCCAGTCAGACAGTCAATCAGCCAATCATCCAATCTATCAGTCAGTCAGTCAATCAGCCAGTCAATCAATCAATCAGTTACTCATTCAGTCAGTTAATCAATCACTCAGTCAATCAGTTTTTATTCACACAAACACCATACATTTTTCTTTGCTTTCTCCTTTATTTTTTCATGTTTCCGATCGCGAAGGACCAACCTGGACTCACGTAACTCACTGTCGTACGAATAAAATGTATGTAGAATGTTTTAATTGAATCCTAGTTTGTGTTATGATGGTTAGATTTGCTGAATGGGGTTTGGCTGGGACTGTGTGCTTTGGTTAGGGTCGTTAGATGTGGCTAGGTTGACTACATTAGGACAGGGCCTATGTTAGGATGGTTAGATCAGGATAACTTGATTAGATGATTAACTTAGTAGGTCACAAAAGACGTTGAATAGACTAGAATTGGCTACTTAGTTCAGGACAGAGTTAGAAAGGACTGGTTACAATGGTTAGATGGTTAGAGTAAGACCGTGTGCAGGTAAAAATTGATACGGAAAGTACAAGGTTAGGTTTCTTAAGCTCAGTGATGGAGTACCTGGCGGGAATGATTACAGGTGTACTTAATCATTGCCCAGGACAGTGGAGCCTATGAGGAAGAATGGACATAGCCGAACATGCTTCCGGTGTACTGAGACAAGGGAGGGACACTCTCTCTCTCTCTCTCTCTCTCTCTCTCTCTCTCTCTCTCTCTCATTTTTATTGATGTGGTTAGAAAAAATAAAGTCAGGAGATAGCAAGAAAAAAAAGCGTAATCGGAGTGAAGGGGTTTACGTCTAACAGGCAAGAGGGTTTGTTCTTAAGCTGAATAAACAAAGATGAAAATGTAAAATCAAACTATGCTCCTTTTATTCTACCTTGGCTTAAAATCGCCATCACTCCATATTGACGGCTGAGTTATAACAAATGATAAACACGAAAATATGATGCTAGTCACGAGGAAGTGCCGTGGAAATGACGTAACACTAGAATATGATGCTAGTCACGAGGTGTGGAAATGTTATATAGCGCGCTCCATCTTGAGGGCTGTGTTTTATCCATAGGTTAACACTAGAATATGATGCTAGTCACGAAGAAGTGCCATGGAAAGTGACGCAGCTCTGTAGTAAGGGTTCTGCAATGATGAGTTAGGCTATGGAAAACTTTTCGTGGCAACTGCTTAAATCATATTGTAGTTGCTATTGAATTATTATTATTATTATTATTATTATTATTATTATTATTATTATTATTAATAATATTGCCAGTATTAGTATTAGCATTAGTATTGTTGTTGTTGTTGTTATTGATTTTATTATTTTCTTACTATCACTATATGTGATTTTTAATACTGCTACTACTACTACTACTACTGCTGCTGCTGCTGCTGTTATTGTTATTAACTCTTATTATTACTTGTTGTTTTGTCTTCCTATATGCACACGGTTTAAAAATAACGTCCTCGAAATGAAACAGATAAGCAGAGGGACGAATATGTTTGCATGTATGGATATGTGTATGTATGTGTATATGAATGTATATATGTATGTATGGTTGTATATATGTATGTATGTATGGATGGATGGATGTGTGTACGTCTGTATGTATGGATGGATGGATGGAAGGATGTACGTAATTTTTCCCTTACTTTTGTCAACCTCCAAATGACGCAATCCTTCAGGGTGGACTGGGCTTCACCTGACGTGGTTCCGGTGTCCGTCCTGCCTCGATATCGGTCCCATGGCGGAGTGTCCTTAGCGGGACCGAGGACGTAGTTAGTCTGATTCGGTCCGATGCTGTGTGTGTCAGTGTGTACGTATCAGTGTGTGTATCAGTGTGTATCAGTGTGTATGCATCAGTGTATGAATCAGTGTGTATGTATCATTTTGGAGGGCCATTTAAAGTGGAATGCGGTGCTGGAGAGGGAAGCCTTCATGCGGTGACACTAGTATAACATGCGACTAAACTGCTCATTTATACAAGCCTCCCTCAACTCCCACATTATCTCCTGAACACAAGATACAAGACAGTGGACTGCAGGGGAGAAGCAACCTCGCTCTGCATTCCACAGGCTTCATGTCAAAAGAAGCTTGAACCCTGGGGCCGCAACAACAATAAAGAAGGGTGCAGTCAAGCCACTTCTAACGCCCCGCAGGTGATGCTAAGCGCTGCACCTAAGTAAAGTTCATTTTATCAAACCTGACGAATATCCCTTACATACCTTTAGCACAGTTGATGGCAAGCTGTAGTCATATCAGAGGACTGGTTTGATGACTAGCCTAGAAAACACTTCTTCCCGTGCAACCAATGTTCGCTGAAATTAAGCAATCATGACAAAGTTTACAGTTTTGGAAGTGGCCCGCTATTGTCAGGCAAAATCAAGATGAGAGATTAACGAGGAGTGTGTATGGGAGTGAGGTGGAGAGGGGGAGAGGGAGAGGGAGACCAAGGATGAGATGAGAGATGGAGTGGAGAGGTATATGAGAGAGTGAGGTGTAAGTTAGAGGGAAAGCATCGAATCGGCAGAGGGCAGTGGGACATGGAGGAGATTTGTTTATGGCCACCCTTTATAGGATTAGGGCGTCTGGCTATAGATGGATTGATAGATGGATAGAATAATTCCTGCCTCATCTAAAGTGCATCAAATTCCATGCAACTACCACTTAGTATTCAGGTTAAGTAAGTGGCCCTGTTTGTTCGGCGATAACCAAACTCACTCTACCCCGGCACATGCAAGAGGTTGCAACTTTTCCAGGAACGGGGTGGTGTTCACAGTTGTCCCCCTCGAGGTAAGGAGTTGCTCAGTTGCTGTCTGGTGCTCACTGTGGACGGACAAGGGGATACCTGCCGCCCCAAAGCAAGGTGTGCTTCTTCTCATTCTACCTGTTAATCACGCCTAGGTCTGCTTGGACATATTATGCTTTTTAACTGCAATGACGTGGTTTTCATTTTTGTCAATCTTCCAGCGATGTCATTCACATACAAAGTAATCGGGGGATGGATTAAAGCCCGGTCTAACCCCTCCAGTTTTTAAAAGCTCCTCTAAGCTGAATAAAATCGTCTGGAGGTAGGAAGAATTAATCGATAAGCACATCACCCAAAAAAACCTGAACCACTCTGAAAATGGATGCTGATCCGTGCGTCATATCATGCCAGTTTGTGTATAAGGAAATCTTTGTACACACTCACACACATACACACACGCGCGCGCACACACACATATATATACAATTATATAAAAACGTGTGTGTGTGTGTGTGTGAGTGTGTTCTAGCGTTACCTGGAGAAGAACACCTGAGTTGTTCCAATTATGAGACGATACATTTAAGAAAAGTCCTGGCTAAATAAAAACAGAATCAAGAAATGAAATAGAAATTGTGTAAAAAATAAGAGAAATAAAAATAGAATTACCAAAATGCCGGAGTGAACAAAAAAAAAAGTTTGGAATATTCGAAGTGGAAAAAAAAATTCTCCGACGCAGCCACGGCCGGGGGCACAGGAGGTAATATTTTTTCTTTTTTTTTCCTTTTTTCCTTTCTATTTTAAGACCGATTCTTGGAAGTACTCCGGTTTCCTCACCCAAAGCGTAACCCCTTCAACCCGTGGACTCAGCTTTTATTCTTACTATCTTGGGACGGATTTAGTCCACTTAGAACTGTACGGTAATGAAGGGAGATAAATGAAGCTTATTTAACAAATCGAGGATTATTTGTATGTTATATTTTTGCGACTTTTAGACAATTATAAATCACCTGAGAATGAACCCAATTGCGGCAAAAGGGTTAATGAAGACTGTATCAAAATCCCGTCATTTCGAAAGTCTCTTAATTTAAATAAAGTAGAATATCAGTAAAAAAAAACACACACACAAACACACACACACACAGGTCATCGGACGGAAGGAGCAAGTCAGTTGGTCTCCGTGTATTTATTAACTGGCTCACAAGGATGACGTCGTATTTTATTATTTTATCTATTTATTTTTTACTGTCTACATTTTTTTATAGCTCCTGGAAGACATCAATAAGTGAATGGATAAATTTTACTGTTAGAAAATCTCTCCACTCAGCCGAATAAAAGTATCATGTAAAAGCAAGTATATAATTAAATCTAAATAATTGTAAAAAAAGAACTGACTACATTACTAAGCTCTATTTTTTTGCTGACTTCTGCTTCTGCCAGGTTATTCTACACAGTTTCGGAGAGCTCCCTGGTAGAAGAGAAATTAATAGAGGTTAGAAAGCTTTAGAAATACCTTGAGATGTTTTGGCCACGTAAGAGAGTGAAGGATGAGAGTCTGATTAGAAGAGTACATATTAGCGAGGTGAAAGGAGGGTAGGGGAAGGAGAAGGCCAAGGATGATGAATGGAGGGATTGGGAGGAGAGGTGTATGAGAGAGGGAGGTGTGAGTTGAAGATAGGGCAGACTGACAGCGGAGGACAGAATGACATGGAGGCGCTTTGTTTGTGTCCACCCCATCCGGAGTTAAGGTGTTTGTCCATAGATAGACAGACGGATAGATAGACAGAGAGGATAGATAGATAGATCTTTTCTCCCGAGATCGTACACTCTCCTAAACCTGCAGACAATCCTCTGAAGACAGCAAGAATATAATATGCTAGAGCAACGGACTGAAGAGGTTAACCGCTTGTTTTAATTAATTTCTCTCCAATCTAAAGCCGAACAATTATGAAACTCTAGCATAATATTCTGTGATTTTTGTTCCCCTCCGAATATCGCACCACTGATTCCGAAAGTTTTGTTCACCGTCTTGCTGTGCGTCGTTACAAAGTGAATCATTATTTGAGTCACAGAGGAATATGGTCTGCGTTCGCCAATAAATAATTATGGTTCTGTATTCATGTGTATGTTCTTGGTAATATTTCTTGATAAGAGATATTCAAAAGTTGGAGGTAATGAACTTAGTCAGTCACCAGACAAATGCAAGATGAACTCAAGATCAATGATTCGTTTTTGGGTGGTGAGACAACAGCAGTCAAGGTAGTTCCAAGCTTCATTTTAGGGTACTGAACCAATAGTGATCGAAGAAGTTCAATTTTCGTTTCCAGATATCGAACCAGCAGTAATAGAAGCAGTTCAGAGTATCGTTTTAGGGTAATGAACCAGCAGCAATCGGAATCGTTCAAAGTTTCGTTTTAGTAGGAAAATAGCAACGCTCGACACGTTCAAAGTTACGTTTTGAGGAAATAAATGAACATTTATTGAAATGTTTCATTTTCATTTTCAGTAGTGAACCAGTGGTGGCTTAAGTAGCTCCAGGTTTCGTTTTCAAGTCGTGAACCACCAGTAATCCAAGTAGTTCAAAGTTTCGTTTTTAGGTAGTGAACCAACAGTAATTGAAGCAGTTCAGAGTATCGTTCTGGGGTAATAGACATGCAGTGATAGAAGTAGTTCAGTTTCGTTTTCAGTAGCAAACCAGCAGTGATCGAAGTAGCTCAGATTAGTTTCTATAACGTGAACCAATATTTATGTCCGCATCTGTTATCTGTCGCGTCACCACTATCCTCCCACTAATGCAGATAAGTCCTGTTGGTGTAGCCATCATCACCACGATCTTCCTCCTGTAGATACATGATGCTCGTTCGGATTATTTCACTGCTTCTCCCTCCACAGACACAGTATGCTGGTATGGATGGATGCGGTATCATCTATGCCGCCAGTTCAGCGTGTTTCTCTTCAGTATACTGTATAATGCTGGTGTGGATGATATAATTTCACTTCCTTCCTCCTTACAGATATATAGTGTGAAAAGATGCATTGCCTAGCGTTACCTATGATGCTGCTTCACCGTGCTTCTCCCCTGTGGATAAGCAATGTTAGTGTGAATGGACGTATTGTATAGTGCTCTCTGTTATGTTGCTTCACCTCCTCATCCCTTGCAGCGTCATGATATTGGAGAGGATGATGGCGTTTTGTTTCCTCCTCCTCATTGAGTAAATAAATCGGTAAATGATAAGTTGCAGTGTTATCCAGGTGTCAGTGAACCTCCTCGTACCCTTGAAGGTGTTCTATGTTGGCACAGTGTTATCTATAATGTCACTTCACTGAAATAGAGAAAGAGAGAGAGAGCTACACAGATAATACTGATGTGGAAGGACGCAATAATTTGAGTAACCCACGATATCATTTCACATTCTTGTCTCTTTGCAGATCAGTGATGCTGGTGTGGGTGGCGACGGTGGCGCTGGTGGTGGGGGCTGCCGTGGTGGTGGAGGGTCAGGGCTCGGCGGATCTGCCACCCATGGAGTTCTTCCACAGGGTCATGCTGGACTACCAGGATAAATACCTCATGATGTGGACACCGCGGGACAACGACATCGTCATTGAAGTGCAGGTGAGAGAGGGAGAGTGGGGGAACTTAGACAACACATTAATCCTTTGGTTTTTTCTTTCCTTCATCAGAAATACCTGTATACTGCCTCAGGTGTACTATAATCAGTGTACACCTACAAAAAAAATATTCGGCATGATTCATAAATGTCAAACTGTGTTCATATGGTTGTTTTGGTATTTCAGACTCCATGGACCGTGTGTCATAATATATCAAATCATAAGGGTGGCGAGTATTATTATTATTATTTTTTAATGAGTGTAATCTTCAGCATCCCCATGTCCCTCCCTGACCTGTGTTGTGTTGTGTTGTGCTTCAGGTGGCCACCAAGGGCTGGGTGGGTCTGGGTTTCTCCCCCACCGGCGGCATGAAGGGCGCCGACATCGTGCTGGGATGGGTGGACCAAGGCGGACAGCCCATCCTGCACGTAAGTGTACACACACACACACACACACACACACACACACACAAGACAATTAAACTTAGCTTTCATGCACACGAACCATAAAATTCAGTCTTGTTATTCCTTTTGTAGTCAGTTATAAGCGTTCCACATGCCGTCAGACAATTACTGCTGCAATATCACAGCATCATCAAGGGGTAATGGTACAGTGTTGCTATTAATCATTGCCAGGATCGGTTCGCCACTGGGTACATGGTGCCAGCTGTGGACGAGTCTCAGGACGTGACGCTTCTTGGAGGCTACGAGAACGACACCCACACCGTCCTTAGGTTCTCCCGACCCTGGACCGCCTGCGATACCCCACAAGATCTTCAGTTATCAGTTCGTTACATTATTTAGTTTGTTCCTTATTCCCTTCCCATTACTAGCATGCCATTTCCAGACGATTTCACTCAGATTAGTCTAACTGGACCACAGGTGAAACTTAACACGTTATCAACACAATATGCAAACACGTCACATTTCTCGAGAGTGTTCGCTAATTGTCGCTGTTCTTTTGATTCTGTTCTCTTCTGGCTCAGCTTGTTATTTCTAAGTTCACACATTTTACGCACATTCAAATGCACAAATCCGTTCCCTTTTACTGCCTCAGTTTCATGGCTAGATTCATAGGCGCCTGAATATGACTTAGTCGACTGGTTTATATCATTATCCTACACTTGTATCCCCTGTCTCTCATTAGGGATCCAATAATCCAGCAGTGAAGAAGCGGCAGGGAAGGTGAACGGATTCCAGGATTTGTACGTGCTGGATTGTTGGAACGTTTCACAGCATTTCTTTCCTGCCAAGACATAGATTTTCATTGTTATAACCCATGAGCTTTTCATTTAGTTGCTTTACCTCATATCCACGTGTCTGTGATGCAGGAAACAGATCGCCCCTTTTCTCTGCTTACTTTACACATTTTTTCCCCCTAAGCAAACACCTAATACACACACACACACACACACACACACACACACACACACACACACACAGAGACACACACACACCAGCCTTTGCTTCAGCGATTATTGCCTCTCACATTTCAGTATCACTGGCTCAAAATTCTGCATAGCTGATCACCTTTAAGTAGGCATCGAACAGTTAAAGCACTGTCGTCACTGCTAAAAAAAAAATTGCATGGATCTTTACATGTAGAGAGAGAGTGAGAGAGAGAAAGAGAGAGAGAGAGAGAGAGAGAGGGGAGGGGGAGTTATTTCTTTCATCATTCCAAAGGACGACACCGCGCGAGTCATCTGGTCGTACAGCTTCGAGGATCCCACGGACAAGATGACCATGAAACGCCACAACCAGCGGGGAACCAAGAGCCTGTACTTGAGGGAGCCCCAGCCCGCCCCACCCGAAATGACTCCCGATGTGAAGACCTGGGACATCCTTGCTCGGAACGTAAGTGTGTATTTTGTATTTAGTAAAAGGAAGAGAGAAGAAAGGAAGAAAAGTTCATATTCAGGATCTTGACCTTTTTTTCCCACCTCACAGCACTTTTTCGTGAGTAGCACCATATTCAGGTGTTAATCTGTTATTACGACTCAACAGTTAAAATGGAGAGATGGCAATTTTAGGCCAAACTAGAGTAAAAGGAGTATAGGAAGTAAGAGCATGTCACCAGGACTATATTTAACTTCTTCATGGGTGAGTTTTCTTTTCTCCCCTCGTACAGGTTAGCCTTCCTGACACCTTGGACACGATATACTGGTGCAAGATCTTCAAAATCCCCCCTCTCGAACGCAAGGCTCACATCATTGGGGTAAGTCTGCTTGTGTATTTACAGTTTTTCATTGCGTTTCTATGTTATCTTCTACAACTATTTTTACCTTATTTTTCTGCATCTGTGATAGGGGTGACTTTGACCATGAGTTAGTTTTCATTAATTTGACTTATTATTTGCCTTGTTTTTTTT
>JAGKTI010013394.1:1622-15350 GCA_018397915.1 Birgus latro
TTACATAGACACATATACAGGGTATAATATTTACTTATATACATTTATGTAACACAACAGTATTACCACTATTTTCAACCTTATTTACTGTCAAACCCCCCATCCCAATCATTCATCCCGGCCCTGATCAGCAACACCGTTCCCCGCCTCTTTCAGTGACATGGGTGACCCCCTGGGCGGTGAGCTGGTGCTGGGCGGCTCTGACCCCAACCACTACGAGGGCGAATTCCACTACGTACCCGTGTCCAGGGTCGGGTACTGGCAGGCCACCGCAGAGGCGTTAGTTACTTCTGCCACGTTTTTAGTAACATACATAGACGTTCTCAGTACTTATTTGTTCTTTGTTATTTGTTGTTTGTTGATAAATATTTTTCATATTGTTCATAATTTTTGTTAGTACTTACATACTTTTCATCATTTTTTTTTTATTTTCTCATTATTCATATACAATTTTCTCAGTCTTAGAAGACCTATTTGTCAGTATTAGTAAACTTATTCTCAGTTTTTAGCTTGTTGCTCAGTGGTAGTCTTTCAGTGCGAGGACCTCTATATTGTATTTAAATCTTGCCATCTCCAGACGATTTTACTGAGTTTAGGAGCACACCCACGTAGCTGTTGTTTTTCTTACTAAATCCTTGTCTGTCCAGCCGAGCAGACCCGTCGACCACAAAGTAACTAGTTCTGTAGGGCCATCTTACAGGTACAGTATAGTACAGTACATTCACTGTACATGAATCTGGCGCTACCTTGTGGTAGACAGAGCCTCACTAGGGACGGATTAGGGTCCTTTCCAAGACAAGGTGCTGGGAAATGTGATGAGGTATGAATCTTGAATGCAGGCCTCGGTGCTTTGTCAAGGGTAAACAACGCCATCACGTGTAGGCGCCTCATCTGCCCTACATCCTTATAGTAACGGGATTCATGAACGCCATATCAAACCCCTCCTGTTTAGTAACACTATCCTAAGTGTAATAAAACTGTCTGATGATAGCTAACTCTGTATGCAAAAGACGTCACTGGATTAAGGAGGTTATAAATTTTTTTTTTCAGAATCCCTTGAATATGATGACACTTATATGCTTATTTCCAGACTTTTTTCAATTTAAATGAGTTTTTCTCTTTCTTATTTTTTATTTTTAAGGGATCAAAGATAGCTTTCGTTAACGCCCGCAATATGACAGGGTTAAATATAATGGCCTGAAGGTGGCAAAAATAACGAGTAACCAAATACGTTATCGGAGTGCAGTGGGTAATTTATTTCTTATTATTTATAAAAATGTTTCCTAGTATTTATAAACCTTTGCATGCTAGTTATAATTCTTCAGTATTTCCAGAACCTATTCTTGATATTGATTAATCTTCTTTCCTAGTTATAATAAGTAAATTTTTACCTTATTCTCAGTGGTTTACCTTGCATCACTAGTAAGAGTTCAAGTTTACCTTAGTCTTAATATATAGAGAGAGAAGTTTACTTAATTCTTAGCAACAGTAAAAGTCTCAGAGGCAACAGGGCAGTCTTGTTCCGTTATTATACAGTACTCTTTTTACTCTAACCTGGCCTAAGACTGATACATCTCCGTCTTTAAGTCAGAGCTGTAGCAAAAGATTACCGCTGTATTATGATGCTAGTCACAAATAAGTGCTATGGAAATGATGTAGAGCCGTAGTAGTGTCTTTTTCTGACAGTGAGATACGTGAAATAAGCTGCAAAAGGACGAAAATCTGGGCCAAGTTAAAGTAAAAGGAGTATAGTAAAAATAAGATGGAGTCACCTCTTTCTCAACCAGCGAGGTGTTCCCCATGGGCAGTTTTGTCATCTGAGGAGACTTTTAGCACTTCATCCTTGACGATTTAATTGCCTAATATTACACTTTATTATTCTCTTGTGTGCTATCTCTTTTATATCAACAAAAACTCCATAAATTAACATACAGTACAGGAAAATGCCCATTTACGAGATATAGAAATACTCTGGTAAGGCAAATGTGTTCTAGAGTCTCCTTATCCGATTAGAATACAGACTATGCTATCCTCATTGCTGTGTGTTGCAGGATCAAGGTTGGAGGAGTGATTAAGTCCTTCTGCAACCCGTGTGAGACCATCGTGGACACCGGCACCTCCCTCATCGCCGGACCCAGGCACGATGTGGCTGTAAGTCAGGCTGGGTACAGAATTCATTACTTTTCTTAAACTTGACTCCTTTGGCGCGAGAGCATCATTTTCGTGTTATCTGGTTCTGGTGTCATAGTCCTAATCTTTTATAAGCTTAACCACGCCACTGAGAGAACTTTTTTTTTCCCATTACTTGATGATTTTTATTCAACTTTGGAAGAAACTCTAGTAATGAATGGATTTATTGTTACTTGTAACGGAACGCTCCTGGTCGCTAGGCAACGCTTTCTCTCTGAGCCTTTTCTGTCCTCTTCCTCTTCCCTGGAAAAAGGGTCCGCCTTGTCCCACGGTGTGCAGTTGGCAAAGCCACAAAAGCTATCAGCGGAGTTCTGTGTAGAAGTTGCACAAAGAATACAGAAATGAACTCTCTGAGCTGGTTTAATGCACGTGAATGTCCTACTTATGCTTGGGATCATCCAGCCACACAGGCACAACACTACATTCCTTACAGTGGTTTGGCTGGGAACGGAACTACATGGCGGAAGTTGTCTCATCCTCTTAGCAATAGGGTCTCCATGCTGCATCAGCCGATAATTGTTAACTCAAGGTAGTCCTCATTTTCCTTTCCTTTTTACATTTTTCACCTGATTTGTAAAGATAATCTAAGGCAGCAATGTGACTCGGACCAGATTCCTTGATGAGAAACTCAAATACGAACGATTTTCATTATCATCTTTTTTTTTCCGCTAGTACACCATT
The DNA here is from genome assembly GCA_018397915.1 of Birgus latro. Taxonomy (NCBI): domain Eukaryota; kingdom Metazoa; phylum Arthropoda; class Malacostraca; order Decapoda; family Coenobitidae; genus Birgus; species Birgus latro. The sequence goes on from JAGKTI010013394.1 coordinate 4,494, forward strand.
AGGTATATACAAAACAGGCGTGAATAAAAGGGTACTGTCATGCAACCCGATGATACAGTATGTGCACCTCTCCCATACCCTCGCTTGCATCATTCTCACTTTTCGCCATTCTCTCTCTTCCTCCCACATGCCTCTCTCGCCTCTCCCTCCCTCCAGTCCCCCACCCCACCTCACTGTCATCTCTCCCTCCCACCATCTCCCTCCTACCTCACTCTCATATCTCCGCCCTGTATCTTCCCCAGTCTCCCTTTCACCACTCCCTCGCTCCGTCTTCCACCATATTACTCAACTCGTCCTCCTTCTATTCCCCACCACACTCTCACCTATCCCTCCCTCCATCTTCACCCACCTCACTGTCACCTGTCACTTTCTTCGTCTCCCCCTACTTCACTCTCACCTCACCGTATTCTGCTCTCTCTTTCCCTCCGTCTGACACCAACTCACTCTCATCCCTCCTCTTTTTTCCACATTACTCTCACCTCTCCTCCTCGTCCTTCTCCACCACCAGGATATGATGCATGACTACGGGGCGCTGCCAATCATCCCTGGAGAGTGGCTGATCAACTGCGACAAGGTATCTGACATGCCCCTCACCACCTTCACCCTCAACGGCATGGACTTCGATCTCACGGGACCTGAACTAGTCATTGAGGTGAGATCAGGGTTTCTTCTTTTGCAATCATTTCAGCCCACAGACGTCTTTTACATTTAATTCTTTCTACCACCAGATTATTTTATTAAGCTTTGGAAAGAATATCTAGTAGTGAAGAGGTCAATTAGCGCTGTACCCAACCTTACAGATTTAAAGAAAAATAAATCCTAAAATTGGGTACAAATCATTTGGTGATAACAAGAAAAAATAAGTAAAACATCCTTGGCTGAAGTGCTAAACCTTAATAAACCTGACCTTGCAACTGAGGCGAGATGAAGTTTATTATTTTGTGTACTTGTCTACCGTGGTTTGATGAGTCAGTCGCTAAGGTATGCATCATCGGCATTACCTGTGTGGTTTATCCCTGTGATATAAACTGTTGCCTGTCGGAACTAAAATTAATGCACACTGACGTCATTGAGCCCAGGCTCAAAGCCCCAAGACATGGATAGGAGCGCCCCAGCTAAGCACCTTATGGCATCTGCCCCCATCTACACCTTAACTATAGGTCAGCGTTCTGCTAGTCTTGACATAAATTAGCGCAGAACAGTTGCTCGTAAACTGAGATGGGATGGACACATCTGAACTTCCTGGTCACCAGGACATAATTTCCATATCACACAGCTAGATACAGGCCTTCCTACCTCCTCCCTCTTCCCACTCCTTCCCATCCTTCCTCTTATTCATTTCGTTATTCCCTCAGCTCTGCTGCCTCAGCTATCCCCACACCACTCTAGAAAAACAGTACATTCTCTGAGCTCTGCTAGGAGACTATTGTCACTCCTGTCACAAACATAAATAGAAGTGACAGTGGCATTTTCTATCAAAGGATACGAAATTTCATGGCGTATTTATTACATTTTATATCAATATTTCTCAGGAGTATGTAGCAAATAATAAGAAAAAAATTCAAGTGCCATATTAGAGTGCCTCTTCATCGCATGGGAACAGGATCTTTACAAATTGCCTTCTCTTCTTAAATATTTTAATATTTCAGCAAGCATTTCAGCCATGAGAGAGAAGCCTATGTCCATCTCTTTCATGTACAGTCAACTTCAGCAACTCATGAAATACCCTCACATGAGCAACTGACTTTCTCATTGTTTACCGAACACTGTACACTATACTGTATTGCGTTTCTACAGCCCTATGATAACCACAGTTTAACCACAGAGACAGTGGGAAGGCAATATTTACGAGTCCGATTCATATGTAAAAGCTCGCAAATACATGGCGGGTGTAATCAGCAATCACTCTTTCCTGACCAAGTTGTTATGACAATGTTTAATTTATTTAATTTTCTTGCTTCTTTTTTCTGTGGTTTGCTAAAGAGTGGTCACATGGGATGTGTCATTATACCGTTGCATTACTGAAACATTCACGTGCAAAAAATGTTGGTAGAACACGTAAAACGAATCCAACAAAAGAAAATCTGCGCACATCAAAGTAACAACGCTCCCAGCCAGCTGTGAGCCAAGGATATTGTATGTGCAGACTTTATTCTGATAATGGTGAGATCAGAGCCTACTGAGCACTTTACATGATTCTAATTTCGCTTTGGGGGCTCTAGAATCATTTAGAGAATATGTATGAGATTGCTGACCAGGAGTAAAGTAACAATGGACCTTCTACCTCTAGCGTGTTCATGTTTCCCACTTGTTGCCGAGTGTGAATGAGTCAGTTACCAGGGTTTTGCGTCGTTGCCAGTGATTGCATGGTTTTTATGTCATATCATTTTTATCATAAGTAGCAGTGTTGATGACCACTTTGTTGCCAAGGTGTACATCGTTGTCAGTGATTACCTTTGTCCCCTGATCATTTCTGCCATGTGTTGCACAGCATTAATGATAATTCTGTTGCCAGAGTGTGCGTTGTTGTTACTAATTGCACAACTTCTTCTGATCACTGTTATCTTATTCTGCAGAATGTTGATGAGGAGACTGGTGCCAGGGTGTGCATCGTGGGCATCCTTGGCCTCAACCTTGAATTCGAGGCTTGGATCCTGGGGGACCCCTTCATCGCCCGCTGGTACACAGAGTTCGACGTGGGCAACACCAGGATGGGTTTCGCCAAGTCCAAATGAAGAGAGACTGGCTGGGTGGCGCATCGAGAAAGGCTGGCTGCTGGTGCGTTATAGGTTTGACATGACATAACCTCTAATGCGCACATATTCTGACCAGACCTTTTGTGTCCTCATAATGTATTCTGACATGACTTCTGTGCACACATGATATATTCTGACATGACCTGTTATATGCACATAATATAGTTTGACATGACGTAGCCTCTTATTTCTACACCAGATTTCGTCTATACTTAGTGACGTAATTTGGAATTCATTTTTTTTCCCGGTAAAATAGGACGCCTAATTATGGCAACACGTTTTATCCTCTGCTAGTTATAATTTCTCTCAGCTGAACAAAATAACCTGGTATTAATCTAGATAAAACACCAACAGTAAGTGTATTTATGGTACCGAAACAGATAAACGTTAGCTCCTTCAAAACAGGACGTCCCTGATAATTAAGTTCCTGTTATCTCTAAACGATTTTATTCAGTTTTGGGGGAAGGGTCAAACACAGTCTCAGTTAATACATTCTGTAATCAAGATCCTGAGCTGAATGAAGTCGTTTAAGAGTATACTGCTTTTGTTGAAAAATACGTCATCGTAGTGAAGAGATTAAAGAAAGGGGAAAACTGGGACTGCAGTAAAGGACAGTCTAGAAGTCTGGGTTAACCCTCTGAATCAGAGGATGACTTTTGTACTGCATTTTTTTCATGCTTCCTCCAGATGTTTATATTCTGCCTTGGAGGTTTTGTATGGAGGGGTTCGATATCGGCCTTTAGTAGCCAGTAAAATCATCTAATGGCACACAGTAATTATATATATATTACTCAGCGTGAACTGCTAACCACTGCACCCAGAGTTCTTATTTCATATTTTGTTCTTGCCATCAGACGAAATTCTTCAGCTCAAGAGAGATTTTTCGAACTGAATTATATCGCCTGACGGTAGCAAGACCAAAGTGAATAAAAGACGTCCTCGAATTGAAGGTGTTAAGAGTGGAGACAGGAAACCGGAATGAGACACACCTCTGAGGAAGTTCTCTTGCCATTTCCGTCCACTGGAAGTTATTAACCCCATCACTACGAGTACGTCTGTATCTAGTGTATTCTTGCTACCCCCAGACGATCTCATTTTATTTCGGGGAGACTTTTAATGGACTGGTTAGTTAGACTTTGCATAAACCCTCTGTTCTGTTATACCCCTTTTTACTTTAGCTTGGCCTAAAATTGCCAGCTCCTTGTCTTGAATGTTCAGTTGTAACGAGAGACTAACAATAAAACATGATACTTGTGTCACGAAAAAGTGCTGTGGAAATGATGTCGGGCCGCAGTGCTGTCTTATGCTGCTACTGAGTCTTATTCTGTTACTGAACTGGGTGTAAATAAGTCCCAAAATTACGAAAATCTGGGCCAAGGTAACGTGAAAGAACTATAGGTCGCTCTCCTTCGCTGATTAAGATGTTGGAAGTAGCAATGATAAAATATTGCAAGATACTACTGTTTAGAAAGGGTTTATTCTCATGATTTGTGTGACTAACCATTTCACTATCCGGGATCCTAAGTTGTGAGAGAGAGAGAGAGAGAAAGGATCATTTGGGTGTGGCTAGAGTAAAACAAACATGGCGCCATCTTGGTAAAGGGATTAATGAAGTCTGTTTTTATGAGTCTGTTTTTATCGTTATTACTTAAGGTTCTTTGTTAAACTATAAGAGGATCGTCTGGTGGTGGCAAGAACTTAATAGAAATGGAGTCTCCGTACTGAAAGGGTTAAGGCACAGGGAAGACCGTATCCCTGACCCCACGCATGCCAGAAATCTCCCCTTCACCCCTTCAGCCCGATTACTTTGCGTGTGTGTGTGTGTGTGTGAGTGAGTGTATGTGTATTGTTGCTGCATCCAGACTACTTATATTCAACTTGAGAGAGGTCTGGAGTAGTGAAGGTGTTAATGAAATCTATATCTATATTTATATCCATAGGTACTCGAAAATGTATCACATCCTTATCGAAAAATACACCCCAAGTTAAATAAATCTTTCTGGAGTTAACAAAAATAAACTAAAAAAATAAAAAAGTTACTAGATCAAAGGTCTTAAGCTGAATGAAATCTTTAGAGGTAGCGAAAAGAAAAAGTAAGGGCCACCGTCCTGAAGGGGTTTAAGATCAGATTAAACCAAGTATTCCAGTGACCTTGAAGTGGACTTCGTTATCCCTCTTTCACCACTGCGGGTCACTCCTTAGCCGTACAAGTCTGACCGTAGCAGGATAAAGGATAACGGGGATACCATCGTGCTGAAGGGGTTAATAGTCTGTTTTTATCCCTTTCATTACGAGTAGAGATGGTAAACAAAAGCGTCTGGCGGGAGTAACGGTAGAATGTCAAAGCGCGTAGTGAAGGGGTAGGGGTAGATAAGGCAGGAATGGAGAGGTTTCAAGGCACTGGTTCTCTGATAATGCTAATAGCTGGGAAAAATGTTCATGATGATATGACAGAACGTACACCATCTGAGAACCAGCCTGATATTCCCACGCACACGCAAACATACGCACACACATGCACACAAATGAAAACGGCTTATCATTCTCCAGCATTTACAAGCAAGACCAGGAAAAACCACTGACACACACACACACACACACACACACACACACACACACACACACACACGCACACACTCAGATAACCACTACCACGACATACCACTAATAATAATAATAATCAAAGGGAGGAAAGGAAGGTCAAAGGTTAGTGTCTCTGTTGATGGTAATGCCTTCGACTCTTATACTACAATTACATTATTATTATTATTATTATTATTATTATTATTATTATTATTATTATTATCATTATTATTGTCGCAGTTGTTGTTGCTGTTGTCGTTGTCGCTGGTTTGTTGTTTTTGTTATTATTATTATTATTATTTTCATTTCAATCTTGCTATCTCAAGACGACTCTATTCAGTTCAAGAGAGTTTTCGTTCTAGGGTAGTTAGATAAAAAAAATTTCACTGACCCCTTCACTACAGAATGTCTCCCCAAGCTGAATAAAATCATCTCCCCTAAGCTGAATAAAATCGTCATCTCCCTCAGGCTGAATAAAATCGCCATCTCCCTCAGGCTGAATAAAACCGTCATCTCCCCTGAGCTGAATAAAATCGTCATCTCCCCTAAGCTGAATGAAATCGTCATCTCTCCATAGCTGAATAAAACTGTCATCTCCCCTAAGCTTTACCCCCCTTTCCAAACAGGGGGTGAAAGTATTAATGTGTGTGTGTGTGTGTGTGTGTGTGTGTGTGTGTGTGTGTGTGAAAGAGAGAGAGAGAGAGAGAGACAATGTTGGGATGATGATGATGTTGATGATTATTATTATTGCCTCTAGTCAGACTCTCAGTATAAATTAGACCATCAGTTCCCTGCGGCTCAGCTCTCCTATATATCACCGACTTTCACATGCCATCACTTTTGGACACATGCTAAGGCTATCAAGACTAGTGTGATGATACCTGCGTGAGGGAAATTTTTCGTGCTGAAGGGGGTAGATACAGCCATTGTTTATCGTTTCAGTGATAGATATTTACCCTTATGTTCAATGGATTCGTCTGGGGGCAACAAGTAAATAAATAAAAATGACGTCCTGAGGCTGAAGGGGTTAGTAATGCGATTTTGACTTATCCTGAGAAACCCACTGACGTATTCTTTTTGGCACAGGAGACTTCGTAACACATTTGCTTCAGTGATTTATTCTGCATGTAATGTGTTAATATCCATTTCGTTGCTGTGGGTACAAACTATACTGATATTATACAGACAGAAATAATATACTAAGAAATATTAGTACACATGGTCACAGCAATTCCGACATCTTATTCGGGTTAAATTCAAGCAGTTTTAAATGAGGTGATTTTACCAGCCTGAGAGTTAATGCAGTCACGGTTAACCCTCTTATGGTAAGGATAACTCTAGTACGCTATTCTAGATAACACCAGGCAATATTATTAAGCCGAGAGTGAACATTAGGAGATGCCAAACAAATCACCAATGAGGAACTGCTACGACATCAGCTATACCGACAAGGATGCAGCTCACAGTGCAGGAGACATGGGTTCGGAGTTTCGGCCTTGGGTTCTGTGCTTTTGAAAGGAACACAGTAGCCACATAGATATATTTAATGCCTTCACTGCGGTGACGGCTTCTGATATTTATTCTAGACAGTTTTGTTAAGGTAGGAGAGATTTTTGGACCTTGAGAGTCCAATAACCCCATTACCACATGAGGTCTTCCCAGAGTTGAATAAAACCGACTTCTCCAGACTGTTTTAGACTTAGCACTTGAGGAGTTATATGTAGCCTTTATTAACCCCCTAAATACGAGAGATCTTTCCCAAGCTGAATAACGCCGTCCGAAGGTAGTGAGAGCAAACAAGAATAAGCTCCATCGCACTGTGAAGGTTAAAGTCGATACAAAGTAAATAGCCAATGAAAAATCCAGGTACAACCCAATGACGTTATCCAGGACTAAGTACAATGGGTGTCCAGCATTTCTTTACCAACTGATGACGAAGCTTCACCAACTGGGTCAAATTCACTCTGAAATAAATGAGTTGCACACTCCTTTCAGTAATTCTTTTTACTTATTGTGGGTTTCTGTTGTGACAGGGCGACCATCGTCCACTCACGTGATATACAGTAGTGCTGCCTTCAGGTTACTTTACACTTTGTAAGATGCCAAATTTTTTCCCTTACTCCAAGAAACCATTTATTTTACTGGGTGATAACCATATAACCAAATGAGGCCTGGTGATGTAATAGATGAAGCCTGTAAGGGTGTCCGTTTGAGGATTAATTGCTCACTTAATGCCACTCAGGGACGAGTGAGGCTGATCACTTTTCCCTTAAACGTCGGGACCAAGCAACCTAGCCCTGGGCCCTTACGTTAGTGATGGGGCAAAAAAAAAAAAAAAAAAGGAATGGATGATTGGATGACAGATGAATGGACGGATGGATGTGTTTGCTAGCTGTATTAACAAAAGACGATTTTCTTTTATTCTAGCGACTTGGAAAAAGCATGGCAAAACCTGAAAAGTGAGGAGTCCATATCTCACAACCTCCCCCCTGGATACGCCACCGTCCACTGCAGCTTAAGGCAGTAAAGTTACGGGTTATTGGTGTCATCTCAAAATACTGGAATGCATTAATGTTACTGCACTATATCATGTGGCCCCTATGATAATGAAAGTTCAGAGTGGAAATTTAGGATGCTACTGAAGTGCAGATTTTCTCTTGAAGCGTGCAGTAGTCAATATCTATTGAGCAGACGAATTATAATTTTGCGTGTTGCAGCTGTTGGCCGTGGGAATTGTGGTGCTGGTGGTGATGGTGCGTGTGGTGTGAGATAAGGGAGATGATGGTGGTATAAGAGGCGGGGTGAGGCCGTGTGACAGCTTCAGCCGCCACCATGAGGACCCTCACCCTCCCACTGCTGCTGCTGCTGCTGGTTACCCTCATCGCTGCCCTCCACAGGTTGGTACTGTCACACCGCACCATACCATAAAGCACCCTAGTGTTGTCATCGCACACCACACCACACCACACCCTACTGTTCTCACCCCACAACACACTATTATTGTCATAAAGCAGCACACACAGTTATTGTCACACCACAGCTTCGTACTGGGATGTAACAATGAAGCGTTGTTATTGGACACCCCAGTGAATTGGCAATAAACAAATCAGCCCACGAATCAGATTTTACATCAGTGGTCATAATACAGCAGCACTCAGTCAACCATCAGCACCCACGGCTGAGGCACTGATGACCACCATAACTACATGTTTGCAGTGTTGGGACCTATGCAGGCAGAATAAATATTTTAAATCTGGTTTGTAAAACTGTAGTTTTGATATATCTGCTGTGCCGCTGGCCTGTACATGTAATTATCTGACCAGCTATAACTGCAAGCAAATAATATATTAACCACAGTATTTAATCAATTATTTATGCTCACTATACAGTATTCTCATTTCTTTCACCGTGTTTGCTATATTCAGGCAGAGGTACAATTGAGGACAGTGGTATCGCCCCACAGTTTAAGCTCTATTATGAAACTCTTACAAAACATTCCGAAAAGTTTTCTGTGTTTCGAAAGTCATTGTTCACTGTCTCGTTATTTATCGTTGTGATGTGGATCACTGTTTATGACCACAGCCGTACACCTCCTCCTATACCACTTGTGTTTCTCCTGCCACACCGAATGACAGGAAACTCACATCGTCCGAAAGATTTTAATTGTGCTTCAAGACAGGGGGTAGTTTTATTATATGGAAAACCAGGTTAACTAAGTGGCAGCCCAGATGGTGTGAGAACAAGAGGCAGACAGGGAATTAGATGAGGAGATAAGATTAGCGGATCTTCTGGCACTGGCTGGGACGGGCTAACAGACATTTGCTTGGTCACTTTAGAGAAAGATAGGAGAAACCTCTTATCTTTATTTCTCTGTCTCAGGCTGTTGATGATGATGATGATAATGACTGTAATTAAGAAGATGATGGTTATGCTTATGACAGTGATCATTGTTCTGTTTATGGTGATGAATTTAATGATTACGATGTTAACAGAAACGAGTGATGATGATGATGATTATCATTATTAGTAGTAGTAGTAGTAGTAGTAGTAGTAGTAGTAGTATTGTTGTTGTTGTTGTTATTATTATTATTATATTTATGGAAATGGTGGTGGATTTTACGACAATCATGTTGATAATGCTAGCGACAATGATGATGGTGATAATGATGATGGCAATGATGGCGATGTTAATATCGATGACAATGAAAGTGATGATAATGTTGATGCAATGATGGCGATGTTAATGTCGATGGCAATGATGGTGATGATAATGTTGATGGCAATGATGGTGATGATAATGATGATGGCAGTGATGATGATGTTAATGTCGATGGCAGTGATGATGATGAATGTCGATGGCAATGATGGTGATGATAATGTCGATGGCAATGATGATGATGATAATGTCGATGGCAATAATGGTGATGATAATGTCGATGGCAATGATGGCGGTGTTGATGTCGATGGCAATGATGGCGATGATGATATCGATGGCAATGATGTTGATGATAATGTTGATGGGAGTGATGATGTATTTAATGATAATTCTAACGACGCCACTAATAACGGTGTTGATGTGACCAGGGTGCCACTGAAGAAGGTGGAGCGGCCTAGAACACTACAGGAGCTGCGCCGATCTCACCAGTTCCTCGCCGCACGCTATGGCCCCAGGGACGAGATCATCGACCTAGACAACTTCCAGGACGTAAGTGGAATTTGCTGTTTACCTGTACACGTATTAATTAACTTTCTTCCGGATATTGAGGAGACTGGATATTTTATTGACGCTAACCCTAAACGATCTCATCCTATATGCATAAGGTTCGTTGATAATCTTTCGTGTGACTCACAGTGTCCTTAAAAGAAGACAAAAGTATACGATGAGAATACTGAGACGTAAAGTACAGAGAGGAGATAATTAGCATTTTGGGAAATACTAAGGCAGGAGTACCCACCGTCCACTCACTCCATGTTGTGCTGGTTTCGGTAACGCGATACTGTACTTAAGACACTTCAAATGGTTTCCTATAATCTGGGAAACCATTTACTGCAAGGGTGGAGTCCGTGTAAGTTGAATTACAAGGACTGGATACATTTAATTGTTCACACAATATTATGCCGATTAGGGAAGAATAGCTTGTCACTTCAGCCTTCAGGGTCTAATGCAGTAGCCTTCCTCCGAGTCTTTATGCTTCTGAAGGCCCGCTGAGGGATTGGCTGATGGATTCATATACTGTATACGCAAACTAACTCGCCGAGAAGAAAGCACTAGGAAACCTCTTTACCTGTCACAAAAATTACATAATGAAAAAACTGTCCTAATGAACCACTTCAAATCGAGAACGGAGAGACAGAGGCGAGGTCAACATCCCCCACACACTACCACCCTCCACCCCCTTCCGTTCACAGAGCGAGACACCCTGGGAAACCCGTGATGCAAGGGTGTGGGGGGTGTAGCAAGAGGGGTGAGTGCGGTGGTGTGGGTGGAGTGATGATGATAATGACTATGACAGTATTG
>JAGKTI010013395.1:0-23108 GCA_018397915.1 Birgus latro
TCTCTTACATTCTCCTTCCACCTGTTGCTCACAACAATACACACTCCCTCTTTCGCCCTCTCATTCTCACCCACTCCTGCGCGTATACCCCACCCATATTCCCATTCTCTCACACTCTCACCTCGCCATTTAGTTTCAGTTATTCCACATATATCCACTTTCGCACTCTCAAGCACCTGTACAATCTCTCTCTCTTTCACCTCATCATTCATACCCCTCACATTCCAGGTCACAATCTTCATCTCGTCCTTTGTCCATTCCTTTGTCGTCAACTTTTGGTCAGTCCTGGTCCGAGGCTTCCTGTTCGTATTTTTAGTTAGTTGTTTTTACGGGGTGGGGCACTAACCTACCACCAACCCTTTTAGTCGCCTCTTACGACAAGCAGGGATACTGGGGGAAAATTCTTGAAAACCCCCTACAATGAAGTACTGTACTCTATATCAACAATTTATTATCTGCTCTTATACATAAAAAAAAATAAAAATCACCTGCAAGGACAGGTGGTATGTATTGGCATTCCATGTCACATTAATATGTATTTTGGAAATTGGAGGTGTTTGTGAATAATTTTTTATTAGAATTAGCACTGTACTGATCTTAATCTCCGTTCCTCTCTTTTCCTTCCTTTACGGTCTTTCTATCCTTAATTCTTTCCTCTTCCCTCTGCCTACAGGTGACTTTACATCCCCTCTTCTTTCTTTCCTCTTCCTTCTGCCTATGGGTGACTCTACATATGAGTGAGAAGCCAGGAAACCATTTACTATGCTGGGTGGCAACCATATAACCAAATTATGTCACCTGGTCGTTTAGTGAGTAACTAAGGTGCTCCAATCGGATTGAGGCGCTGCAGGTTTATATCTAAGGGATGGTTGGGGTTTACTGCTCATGTAATGCCACTCAGGGATGAGTGAGGTTGGTCACTCATCTTAAATGCCAGGACCAATTTGCCTAGCCCCAGGCTCCAACACTCCTCATGGGGTGACAAGGGACTGGATGATGGATGGATGTACTGTACTGTACTCCCTGGGGGTAGGGGGTTTTCAAGAATTCTCCCCCAGTATATACTCCCTGCTTGTCGTAAGAGGCGACTAAAAGGGTTGGTGGTGGTTTAGTGCCCCACCCCGCAAAAACAACTAACTAAAAATACGAACAAGAAGCCTCGGACCAGGACTGACCAAAAGTTGACGAAAAAGGACCGGACAAAGGACGTGGTAAAGACTGCAACATGGAATGTAAGGGGTATGAATGATGAGGTGAGAGAGAGAGAGAGTGTACAGGTGCTTGAGAGTGCAAAAGTGGATATATGTGGAATAACTGACACTAAATGGCGAGGTGAGAGTGTGAGAGAATGGGAGTATGGATGGGGTACATGCATGGGAGTGGGTGAGAATGAGAGGGCGAAAGAGGGAGTGTGTATTGCGGTGAGCAACAGATGGAAGGAGAATGTAAGAGAGTATGGATCAGTTGGGTCAAGGATTGTGTGGGTAAGAGTGAAAGTTGGACGACAAATGTGGGCAATTGTGTGCGTGTATGTGCCAACGCAAGATCGTGTAAGTAGAGTGAAAGAAGAGTTCTGGACAAATGTGGAAGCCTGTTTGGAAAAGTTTGAAAGGAATGAGAGAGTGTTTCTGATTGGAGATATGAATGGAAAAGTAGAGAATGAGAAGGTGGATGGAGTGGTTGGTGAGTGGGGTGTGCCTGCAGAGATGGATGAGAATGGCAGTGCTTTAGTGGACATTTGTGCTGGGAGGGGGTTGGTGTTAGCTAATACCCTCTTCAGGCACAAAATGATCCATAGGTATACATGGCTAGTGGTGAGAAAGGGTGGACGGTGGAACGAATGAACGGAAGGCAATGACTGACTATGTGTGTGTGGATGAAAAGATGTGTAATGGATGCAAGAGTATACAGAGGTTAGGGGAGTGGACTTTCTGACCACCATTTTGTGGTGGCCAGAATCAGAATCCAAACAAGATGGAGGAAGAGAAGAAGGGAAGGACAGGAGGAAGTATTTGTTACAATGAGGGTAGAAAAGTTACAAGAGGATGGAATAAAGGCTGAATATAAAAGGGAAGTGGAAGAACGATTGGGTAAATATAGATTGGAGCAGATGGGGGACGTGGAAGGTGTGTGCAAGATATTCACAGAAGAAATCTGTGCAGCATGTGAGATGGTGTGTGGGGTGAAGAGAAGATGAAAGGGGGTTCAGGGAACAGCATGGTGGACTGAAGAGGTGAAAGAGGCTGTGGCACAAAAGAAGAAAGCATATAATGAGTGGATAAGGAACAGGGGCGTCGAGAGAGAGTTATATGTAGAGAGGAGGAGAGAGGTGAAAAGATTAGTAAGAGTGAGTAAGAAGAGAGTGGATGAGGAATTTGGAAGGAATCTGAGTGCAAAGTGGAGGGAATATAAGAAAATGTTCTGGAAGGAGGTAAAGAGAGCTAGACAAGGTGCCAACGAAGTCAGTGGGGGTGTGAAAGATAAAAATGGTAGATTACTAGTGCAGAAGGGAGAAAAAGTAAACAAATGGAGAAAACACTTTAATGAACTGTTGAAGATAGAGAATGAAAGTAATGCAAGTATAAGTGGCTGGGGAATGGCGGGGAGAAGGAGGGTTGTGAGAAGAGGGGAAGAAATCACCAGGATGGAAATGGTGGAAGCAATGAAGAAAGTTAAAATGGGGAAAGCCCCAGGAATTGATGGAGTGTGTGGTGAAATGCTGAAGCATGGGGGAGAGATAGTAATAGAATGGATGTGGAAGGTGTGCAGATTGGCTTGGAAGGAGGGTAGAGTCCCGGAGGATTAGAGGTCAGGTATAGTTATTCCTCTGTATAAAGGAAAAGGGGAAAAAGCAGTGTGTGGTAATCATAGGGGCATTTGCCTTCTCAGTGTAATAGGAAAAGTATATGATAGGATACTTATTGACAGAGTTAGGGAAATTACAGAGGAATTAGTTGGAGAAGAACAAGGAGGTTTTAGGAAGGGAAGAGATTGTATAGACCAGATATTCATTCTTAGATCCTTAGTGGAAATGTAGGGCAAGAAGTTGTATGCAGCCTTCATGGATCTGGAGAAAGCATATGACAGGGTGGATAGACAAGGATTGTGGAAGGTATTAAGAATATATGGAGTGGATGGGAAGTTGTTGAAGGCAGTGAAGAGTATGTATGAGGGTGCTAAGGCTGCAGTGTGTGTGGATGGCAAACTGAGTGAACCTTTCCATTTGAAGGTTGGATTGAAACAAGGATGTGTCATGTCTCCATGGTTGTTCAATCTGTACATGGATGGGGTTATAAAAGAGATACAAGGTCGGGCAGTGGATGCTGGAGCGGCCCTAGTGAGAGAGGGCAGTGTTTGGAAACTCCCTGTACTGTTATTTGCAGATGATACTGTGTTGTTGAGCGAAGACAAAGGGGAGCTGCAAGGCTTGGTAGATGAGTTTGGGAGTGTGTGTAAGAAACGGAATCTAAAGGTGAATGTGGGGAAGAGTAAAGTGATGGTCTTTGAGAGAAGTGAAGCCAGTGAATGTACAGTGAGACTGGATGGGAAGGATATGGAGAATGTGAGTTCGTTTCGTTTTTGAAGGCTGCAACATGCTTGCATGCGTCGGCCTTTTTTGGATTGGAGCGTGTAGCATTTTATGACCGGATGCCCTTCATGATGTGTACCAATGACCCTTGGGTGGATTCGATCCTCCGACCCTAAGGCCAGAGCGGAGCGCTCTAACCCACTGAGCCACGGCTGCTGAGTGCATTTAAGTATTTGGGTAGTGTGATGAGTAAGGATGGAAGTCTGGAGGACGAAGTGCTTGAAAGGGTGCAGCAGGGAAGGAAGGTTGCTGGTTCGTTGAAAGCAGTGATAAGAAACAGGGAGGTGAGCATGAAAGTGAAAAAGTTGTTACATGACAGTATTGTGATACCAGCTCTAACATATGGAAGTGAAGCTTGGACCCTGTTGGAAGGACAGAAGTCAAGAGTGACAGCAGTGGAAATGAGTTATTTGAGAGGAGCATGTGGAGTCGAATGGAGAGACAGACTAACAAATGAGGAAGTGAAGGAGCGTTGTTGTGTGGTTGCGGACGTGATGGGAAGCGTTTGGAGAAACACGTTAAGGTGGTTTGGGCATGTGGAGAGGATGGAAAGTGAGAGACTGACGAGGAGAGTGTATGTGAGTGAGGTGGGGGGGGGCGAGAGGGAGTGGGTGGCCGAAGATGAGATGGAGGGATGGAGTGGAGAGGTATATGAGAGAGGGGGGGTGTGAGTTGGGAGCGGGGTAGTGAAATGGCGGGGGACAGAGCAACATGGAGGCGATTTGTTTGTGGCGGCCACCCCATGCGGGATTGAGGCGTCTGGCAATAGACAGATAGATATAGATAAAAGTATTACAATAATCACTGTTCACTGTTATCATACACAGATCATATTTAGCATATTGTAGTCAGGTAACTATGGCACTATTTTACACACATACCACTTAGTTTTGCCAAACAGCTAAAAAATTATTAATTAATCTTTACAGTTACTTGCTTAAAGGCCACCTTTGGCAGCCTCCGCTTGATGTCACGTCACCTCCTACCTTCAGTCACAAATGAGTCATAACTCGGGAATCAGTGGCCTGATTGGATTGGAAATTGTTTTATACTTCAAGTTAGAGCATTTTAACAGAACCTTGTGCTAACAAAAATTGCGCTGCTTGCAATGGTTTTTGCTGTGTTTACCATAACAAACAAACAAACATACATATAGAAATTGGATCATTATAATATAGATGTTGGAATGTGAAGGGTGCAAATGATAGAGAGAGAGAGAGAGAGAGAGAGAGAGAGAGAGAGAACATCTAGATACTTAAGGATGCAAAAGTGGACATTTGTGGACTGATTGAGACTAAATAGAGAGGTGAGTAAGAAAATGTGCAAAAGCAGGTGAAAATGAGATGGGTGTATGTATTGTTGTGTGCAAGAGACAGAAGGATTGGTTGGTTCAAGGATTGTGTGGGTAAGACTGAAAGTAAGAATACAAGTGTGGGTGACTGTGTGCATTGGCGCCAACAGAAGACCGTGCGAGTCGGGTGAAAGAAGAGTTCTGGGCAAATGTAGATGCATAAATAGAAAAGTCTGAGGGGTGAGAGAGTGCTTTTAACCGGAAATATGAATGGCAAAGTAGGAAAAGTGAAGGTGGTGTGCCTGCTGAAGTTGATGGGAGTGGTAGTGCTCTAGTGGACATTTGTGAGGGGAGGGGATTGGTGATAGCCAAGACCCTCTTAGGGCACAAAATGATCCACATGTATACATGGAGAGTGATGAGAAGGGTGGGTGGTGAACTGAATGAATGGAAGACAATGACTGATTATGTGTGTGTGGAGGTAAGAATGAGAAGATATGTGCTGGGTGTGAGAGCATACAGAGGTTGGGGAAGTGGACTCTCTCACAACCACTTGGTGGTGGTCAAAGTCAAGGTACAAATGTAATGGATATATACAAAGAGGGAAGGGAAGGAAGGAGGAAGCAGTCCATACAAAGAAAGTAGAAAAGTTGCAAGAGGATGAAAAAAGGCCAGCGTATAAAAAAGAAGTGGAGAAGCAATTGGGTAAATATGATTTGGAGCAGATGAGGGTGGTGGAAGATATGTGCAAAGTTTTCACAGAAGAAATCTGTGCAGCATGTGAGGTGGTGCATCGGATGAAGAGAAGACAAAAGGGGGGTGTAAGGAACAGCATGGTGGAATGATGAAGTGAGGCAAGCTGTGGAGCAAATGAAGAAAGCATATACAGTACTGCAGTGAGTGGATGGGAAGCAGAGACATGGAGGGAGATGAGAGACAGAATAGAGAATTATATGCAGAGATAAAGAGAGAGATGAAAAGATCAGTAAAAGAGAGTAAGAAGAGAGTGGATAAGAAGTTTGAAAGGAACTTGATTGTAAAGTGGAGGGAATATAAGAAAATGCTCTGGACAGAGGTAAAGAAAGTTAAAGTGATCAAGAAGATAGTAGGGAAGTGATAGATAAAAATGGTAGATTGCTAGTGGAGAAGGGAGAAAAAGTGAACAGATGGAGAGAACATTTTAAAGAACAGTTACTGTACACATAGAGAATGAAAATACAGTAAACCCTCGATATAGCAAACCCTTTTATAGCGAACTTCAGATATAACGACCCACCATCTCCAGAGTGAACTTCCGCCGGATCCAGCAGAAGTTCGTGACCCAGTGTTCCCTAAGCGAACTTCTGCCGGAAATAGCTACCTTTGATCAGCGTATACGGCGGAAGTTCGCGACCCAGGGTTCCTTGAGCGAACTTCCACCAGATATAGAGATCTTTGGTCGGTATATGCAGTGGAAGTTCGTGTGCACCCAGTTCCTATGACTCACCACTGAGGGAGCGGCCGTGTGACGAGTCACGTACCCTAGCTAGCCCACGTGCCTCAACCCTTTCCACACTGGGACTTTCTCAGTCTGCGCGTTGTAGTCGCTCCATCTGGTTCTATCCTGCCTTACCTCTCTTGCCTGTGTGACCTCTCGTACCATGTGTGACCTACCAACATTTCCGACCAATGGCAAGAATGGCATCAAAATCAATGAGCCCTGGTTCCACAGGCAAGGGGAAAAGGAAGATTCTCTCCCTGAATGAAATATATCAAATTATTATGGGGTTTGAGGAAGGGGCTACACAAAGTCAACAGCAGAACAAGTACAACCTCAAGACGACGACAGTCCGTGACCTCACCTAAGGGAAGGAGAAACTGAAGGAAGCCATGAAAGCAGTGGAGGCCGGCAAGAAGGGGAACAGATTGTACCGCATGAAATGAATTTCCATGGAAAATCTTGACAAGGCAGCATACAAGTGGTACATGAAGGAGAGAACAGAGGAGGTTCCAGTTCGTGGCATCGACATTCATCATGCAGCACAGAGGCTTGCTGGTCACCTAGGCCATGACAATTTCAAGTTTAGTGATGGCTGGCTGTGGCACTTTAGGTGGCATCACGGCATCGTAAATACGGCCATAACTGGCAAGCTTCTCAGTGTCGATGCCGACGCAGTGGACCCCTTCATAAGCCACTTTCATCAGCTGAAGGAGAAGGAGGGCCTCCACAACTTCCAAATCAACAATGCCGATGAGACTGGCCTTTTTTGGAAGTCACTCCCCCAAAATACCCAGGCCTCTGGGGAGGAAAAGTGCGAAGGACCGCATATTGGTGTTGGCATGTGCAAACCCCAACGGGTCCCACCACCTGAACCCAGTTGTTGTGGGCAAGAACAGGAAGCCCAGGGCTCCCAACGACATTATCGGTAAGCTTCCTACCGAGTACCACAGCAACCCTTCTGCCTTATTTACCCAAGAAAATTATCATCACCTGGTCCCATGGCAGTTTTGACCCCCCTCCATTCGGCAGCACCAAGCCGTCTTTGGCATCAGTAAGGAGGATGTCAAGGCTGTGCTCCTCCTAGACAACGCCCCAGCCCACCTTTCCACTATGAAATTGTGTTCAAAGGACAGGAAAATCTCTATCTATCTATCTATAGCCCGACGCCCTAATCCCACAAAGGGTGGCTGCAGACATAATGCCTCCAAGTTGCTCTGTCACCCACCATTTGACTGCCCTCCCCCCAGCTCACTCCCCCCTCCCTCATATACCTCTCAACTCCATCCCTCCACCTCATCCTTGGTCTCCCCTTCCCCCTCCCCCCCTCCACTTCACCCACATACACTCTCTTAGTCAGTCTTTCATTCTCCATTCTCTCCACATGTCCAAACCACCTCGGTGTATTTCTCCTAATTTTTTTAATCACATCCACCTCCACCCCACAACGTTCTTTCACTTCTTCATTCGTCAACCTGTCCCTCCATGTCACTCACTCCACATGCTCCTCTCAGGTAACTCATTTCCACTTTTCTCACTCTTGACTTGTTTACCTCTAGCAAGGTCCACGCCTCTCTTCCGTATGTCAGGGTAGGGATCACAGTACAGTAAGACCTCACTATAACGGACTAATTGGGGCTCAGACCAGTCTGAAATATGCGATTTTCCGATAAAAGCGACATCCGGACATACCCCTGCTATTCCGGACTTTTTCCGATATATCAGACATTAGTCTGGATTGCATCGGTAGTTTTCACCACCATTGCAGTATTGTACTGTGTTATATCTTCACTACATTAATCAAATGGTATAATAATACTGTACTATGCACTGAAAAACATGTCTTTTACTTGTCTTATTGTGGTGAACATAGCTGAAGTTGTCAGGCAGTCCGGACTGCTTTCTGGCTATATCGGACTTTTTCCGTAATCCCTCCATCATCCGACATAATAGAGCCAAAGGCATGTCCGGATATTGGTTTTGTCCGGATATTGGTCCTGAAGCTCCAGCACTGGTTTTTCATGACCCTAACCTAACCTAACCTAAATCAGAAAACTACCTTCCTACCTCCCTACTGGACATGTATAGCACTTATTTAGGTCCCTTTTCACATAAATAATACACATATAGCATGAATTTATTGAATTTTAACCAAAAAATGATGATTTAGAGGTGAGTGAGCCATAGGAGCTCAGACCTTGCCAGCTTAGTAGAAGTAAGTATCGGACATGGAAGTCATCTTTTCTCACATTTTATGCACTAAATTATTGGATAGAAAACATCAAATACAGTAAATGATGTTAACTGCTACCAGAAAAATGGTTAGTTTAGGTTAGGTTAGGTTAGGTTAGGTTAGGTTAGGTTAGGTTAGGTTATGACCGGACATGAAATTCACTGCTTCCACATTTTTCCTAGCTAGAGCACTTAATAACCATGCATGAAAGAATTAAATTAAAAGCAGGAAATTATGATTAACACAATGTTAGGTTAGGTTAGGTTAGGACCGGACATGAAATTCACTGCTTCCACCTTTTTCCTAGCTGTTTTACTTAAGAACCATGCATGGAAAAATTAAATTGCTAGCAGGAAATTATGATTAACATTTAGGGTAATTTTTTAACACATGTACAGCATGATGAAAACAGGTTAGGCATGAAAATCTTTATGGTAACCATAGGTTAGGTTAGGTTAGGACCAGACATGAAATTAACTGCTTCCACCTTTTTTCTAGCTGTTTTACTTAAGAACCATGAATGGGAAAATTAAATTGCAAGCAGGAAATTATGATTAACATTTAGGGTAATTTCTTAACACATGTACAGCATGATGAAAACAGGTTAGGCATGAAAATCTTTATGGTAAGCATAGGTTAGGTTAGGTTAGGACTGGACATGAAATTAACTGCTTCCACCTTTTTTGTAGCTGTTTTACTTAAGAACCATGCATGGGAAAATTAAACTGCAAGCAAGAAATTATGATTAACATTTAGGGTAATTTCTTAACACATTAACAGCATGATGAAAACAGTAGACATGAAAATCTTTATGGTAACCATAGGTTAGTTAACGGTTAGGACCGGACATGAAATTAACTGCTTCCACCTTTTTTCTAGCTGTTTTACTTAAGGACCATGCATGGGAAAATTAAATTGCAAGCAGGAAATTGTGATTAACATTTAGGGTAATTTCTTAACACATGTACAGCATGATGAAAACAGGTTAGGCATGAAAATCTTTATGGTAACCATATGTTAGGTTAGGTTAGGACCGGACATGAAATTAACTGCTTCCACCTTTTTTCTATCTGTTTTACTTAAGAACCATCCATGGAAAAATTAAATTGCAAGCAGGAAATTATGATTAACATTTAGGGTAATCTTTTAACACATTTACAGCATGATGAAAACAGGTTAGGCATGAAAATCTTTATGGTAACCATAGGTTAGGTTAGGTTAGGACCGGACATGAAATTAACTGCTTCCACCTTTTTTCTAGTTGTTTTACTTAAGAGCCATGCATTGGAAAATTAAATTGCAAGCAGGAAATTATGATTAACATTTTTGGTAATCTTTTAACACATTTACAGCATGATGAAAACAGGTTAGGCATGAAAATCTTTATGGTAACCATAGGTTAGGTTAGGATAGGTTAGGTTCGGTTAGGTTATGACCGAATATGAAATTCACTGGCTGCCACCTTTTTCCTAGCTAGTGCACTTAAGAACCATTCGCTCATTCGCTCATTTTTGAAGGCTCCAACATGCTTGCATGTGTCGGCCTTGGTCACCTAATGGCGGCTCTCCATGCTGCTCGATCTCTGGCAGCCTCCCTATTCAGTCCCTTAACCCTTAAGTCACATTTAATGACCTCATCCCATGTCTTTCTCGGTCTACCCCTCCCAACCCCTCCCCCAATATTAACACCTCTCACCCTCTGTACCCAATTATCCTCCCCCATCCTCTCCACATGTCCAAACCACCTCAGCCTGCCTCTCCTCATCACAACACGAATACACTCCAGTCCCATCCTACCTCTCAACTCTTCTATCGTAAGCCCAGCCCCCCCAGGCCTTGCACGCAGGGACGCACTGCACATCCACCTAATCATTGTCATTTCTGTACGTTTGAACCTGCGAATATCTTCTTCCTGTACTGCCCAGGTCTCACTACCATACAGCATCACACTCCTAACACATGCTGCATACAAAGACCCCTTAGCACGTAAGGAGAGTCCTCTCAATGTCAGGAGAGGCAACAGCTCCCTGAACTTCTTCCAACCNGATCTAAGAGCTTTATACCTCTGTAATTTCCCCTTTCCAGGGCATCACCCTTCCCTTTGTACACATTTACAATTACACTTTTCAGCCAATCATCTGGGACAACACACTCATATATAATCCTATTTATCAGGTCAGTGACTAACCTCACCCCAATATCTCCTGAGGCCTTCAACATTTCGGCAGTCAACCCAGACACACCTGCCGCCTTCCCCACCCGCATCCTGCCTATTGCCTCACTCACAGTAGCAGCGTCAATCAAAGGCCAAGGCCCAAACACTGGATCACCTGGCTCCAAACCTTCCCTATCCCAATCAAACTCCTCATTCAACAACCGACTATAATGCTCTCTCCATGCATCTTTAATATCCTCACTGTTTACCAGTACCCTTCCCTCATCATTCTTCACACACTGCTCGCCTACAATGTCCCGATTATCTCTCTTCATCTGATTTGCCACCCTGAAAACCATAGTTTTCCTTCCTTCATGATTTAGATTATCAAGTAAAAGTCTCTGTGACTCAGACTTCACCCTGTATACCTCTCTTCTAGCCCTGCGCTTGGCAGCCAAGTACTCCTCCCTGTTACCACCCTTCTTCCATTCCCGGAAAAGCCTTTTCTTCTCGTTAACTGCGGCTTCTACACTCTCATCCCACCACCAAGTTACTTTATGTCTTGGTGGGCCTCTTGTCCAACCGCATACTGCATCGGTAACTCTCAAGAGGTTGTTCTTAAGGGCTCCATACTGTTCATTAACGTCTCTATCTTCGTCTCTACCATGCATGAAAAAATTAAATTGCAAGCAGGAAATTATGATTAACATTTTTGGTAATTTTTTAACACATTTACAGCATGATGAAAATAGGTTAGGCATGACGTTAGGGTACTTACGAACAAGAAGCTGCCATTGTGATGTAATAACCCACTCTATCATCTCAGACTCTGACAGGAAGACCTTGCACCTGACACACCTTTCCAACTGAGAATCACCAGCACTTATCACCAACACTTTCCACAACGTTTTTTTTTTTTTTATAACTGGAATCACATCACTTCACTGCACTATACATAACAGTAAATTCCATCATCACACACATGATGAAGAAGGTGAAGAGCAGTATCAAGCACTGTAGGAGGTAGGGTATCACCACAAAAGCAATCACTTCGGCCGCCATTGTCGGAGGTGTTCACGAGCCAGTAGCTGAGTGGGTAATGGCAACCAACAGACAGGCGCCACGCGTGTAAACAGAGCCGATCGGCGCAGGCGGGAAATTCAAACTGATGCGGTCCAAAAAAATCGAAATTTTTTTCGATTTTTTCCCAATTTTTTGGCATTTTGGGGGTTGGGCAGCCCACAATATCCGAATAGTGAGTATGTCCGAGTATTGGACGTCCGAATAATGAAGGGATTTCTGTATAGGGGTTTAGTCCGGTAGCTCCTCGAGTCCGATAAAAGCGAATTCCGTTATATCGAGGTTTTACTGTACTATCATGCAGTGACTTCTCAACTTCCATATTCACCTCCTTATCTCTCATCACTGCTTTCAGTGAACCAACAACTCTCCTTCCTTGCTGTACCTTTTCCAAACACTTCATCCCCAAAACTTCCATCCTTACTCATCACACTACCCAAGTACAGTTAGATCTCACTATAACGGACTAATTGGGGCCCAAACCATTCTGAAAAAATGCGAAATTCTGATAAAAGTGACATCCAGACTTCCCCCTGCTAATCTGGACTTTTTTCGATACATCAGACATTAGTCCGGATCACATGAATGATTTTCAAACTGTTTTGACTACCACTGCAGTACTGTACTGTTATAAGTTCACTACATTACTCCAGTGGTATAATAAAAATAATAATAATACTGTACCATATACTGATAAACATGTCTTTTATTTATCTTATTGTGGTGAACATAGCTGAAGTGGTCAGGCAGTACGGACTGCTTTTGGCTTTATCGGACTTTTTCCGATATATAGGAATTTAGTCTGGTAGCTCTTCAAGTTTAATAAAAGCGAATTACAATCTACTGAAGTCCATTATATTAAGGTTTTACTGTACTTGAATGCACTCACATTCTCCATATCCTCACCATCCAACCTCACTGTGCATTCTGTAACTTCATTCCTCTCAAACACCATAACTTTACTTTTGCTTACATTAACTTTCAGATTCCTCTACTTACACACTGCCCCAAACTCATTCACCAAACCTTGCAACTCCCATTCATCTTCACTCAACAATACTGTATCATCCGGAAACAGCAACACTGGAATCTTCCACACCTCACCCTCATTCATTAGAGCCACTCCCACATCCACTGCCCTACCTTGCACCTCCTTTATAACCCCATCCATGAATATATTAAACAACAATGGAGACATCACACATCTGTTTCAGTCCCCCATTTACATCAAAGAACTCACTCAGCTCACCATCCACTCGCACTGTAGCCCTAGCTCCCTCGTACATACTCTTCACAGCACTCAACAATTTCCCATCCACTCCATATATTCTTAATACCTTCCACATACCTTACCTATCTATTCTGTCATATGCTTTCTCCAAGTCCATGAAGGCAGCATACACTTTCTTTCCCTTCTCTAGATACTTCTCCACTAAACATCTTTGAAAAAATATCTGGTCTACACACCCTTTTCCCTTCCTAAATCCCCCTTGTTCTTCTCCAACTAGCTCCTCTGTTATATGCCTAACCCTATCAATAAGTATTCTGCCATAATATTTTTACCTCCGAACACTACTGTCCTACTTCAGCCCATGGACCAGGGGCTGACAGAAAGTGCAAAAAGGCATTATCGGAATATTTACCTGGACCAGTGCTTAGTGGTGACAGAGAATGGGATGGAGGAGGAGGGGTACGTGGACACAGGGGGAAAGAAGACCCTAGACAATTTTAAGAAGTATAATATCAAGGATGCAATTTTGAACGGGGCAGAGGCTTGGAGAAAAGTGCCAGTTACTCTCCCCAATGCGTGGTGTAACCTCCTGAAAACCTCCAAGAGTCCAGAAGTCATATTTTGAGGGGTTTGAGCCACCAAAGGCTGCCAAAATGTTGGCTGCAGCTGACCAAGGCTCCCTCCCTACAGAAGAGGTGGAAGAGTGGTTGGACGAGGATGGTGGTCTGCCTGGATACCAACACCAGACAGAGGAGGAAATAGTGCAAGAACTCACCACCCCAGACCACATGCGGAGGAGGAAGAGGAGAGGCCACGTGAGCCATCCCTCTCTGCAGCCATCGATGCTGCAGACACAATCTTGGCCATCGCAGAAGACCTTGGTGGCGTTCTGGGAGAGAATTACGAACTCCTCAGAGTGATTAGGTTGGACCTCATGAGGAGAAACCAAGCCAGGCAAGTCCAGCAGAAAATATCAGACTTCTTTAAGCCTGTCGCCTCTCCTCCAGCAAAAAAAAAAAAAACGTACTGTGTCAGAGACCTCAAGTGTGTCTGTGGCGTCAACGTCCTCTCTGAGCCTCTCCAGTTTGGCTTCTGCCACCAGCACACCTTCATCTCTGACACAAGTGACACCAGAGCCACCAGAAATGATTTTCGTAGAATCAGATGATGATTGAATGGATAATGTGTCATGTAAAGTGTATATACAATATGGAGTAAATAGTACTGTACTGAAATTTAAATATTGTTCTGAAGTGTTCAGTTTATATTATTAATGTTAAATTAAGTGTAGTGCCCTAGTGATACAGTACTGTACAACAATTTCTGGTGTGTACAGTGTGGTGTGTACAGGTGTACTGTGTGGTGCCAGCATATAACCTCTTCAGAAATCCCCCTTTGCCTCCATCCTATCCCTGTGGTTATTATAGCATCACTTCTTGGCACTTCCTGGCATGGTAAGTGTACTGAAACAGTACTACATTACATTATAAGCATTGTATCAATATCTACAGCTTCATACAGGATGGTATTTACTGTACATGTACTGTAAAACTACATAAACCATTGAATTCTACATGTGAAATGTCATAGTGTAGGTCATGGTTGCGCACGTATGACTGACCGACTCCATGGATATAGCAACCTTGGGTCAGTAATCCCTTGGTTAATAATGACCATCGGAAGTAGCGAACTTTCAGATATAACGACCCACCCCTCCCCCCAACTGATTCCTTATAGCTATTGAGGGTTTACTGTAATGCAAGTATAAGTGGCTGGGGAACGGCTCGGAGAAAAAGGGAGAGGAGAAGGGATAAAGAGATCAATAGGATGAAAGTAGTGGCAGCAATGAAGATGGTGAGATGGGGGAAGCCCCAGGAATTGATGAAGTATGTTGTGTAATGATGAAGCATGGGGGAGAGATAATAGGAGAATGGATATGGAAGATGTGCAGCCTGGCCTGGGAGGAAGGCAGAGTCCAGGAGGATTGGAAGTAAGGTATAAGTATTCCCCTGTACAAATGAAATGGGAAAAAGTGTGTGTGGTAATCATTAAGGTATCTGACTTCTTAATGTATGGTAATTGGAAGTGTATACAGTAGTAGGATACAGTAAAACCTCACTATAATGGACTATCTGGGGCCCAAGCCATTCTGAAAAATGCGAAATTCCAATACATGCAACATCCAGACTTCCACCTGCTAACCTGGACTTTTCCGATATATCAGACACTAGTCCGGATCGCATCAACTTCTTTTACTCATTAGCACTGTTGCTTCACTACTTGTTATCCATCTCATATTCAGCAATCTACATCCTCAAGATCCTGACCCACTCCAATGCCCATCCAATGCCCATCATCAAGGTCAGGACAACCACCCGATGACCATCCAACACCCATCATCAAGGTTATGACAACCACCCAATGCCCATCCATCACTCCTCATCAAGGTCACGACAACCTACCCAAACATCCTCATCCTCCACCATCCCCCTGCCCAAGCTGGACTGAGGTCAGGCAGTCCAGACTGCTTCTGGCTTTATCAGACTTTTCCCAATATACTGTATAAGAATTTAGTCCGGTAGCTTCCTCGAGTCCAATAAAAGCGAATTCCGGTATACTGAAGTCTGTTATATCGAGGTTTTACTGTACTTACCGACAGAGTTTGGCAAATAACAAAGGAATAAGTTGGAGAAGAACAGGGAGGTTTTAGGAGGGGAAGAGGTTGCGTATATCACATATTCATCCTACAGTGTTTTGCGGATAAGTTTTTAGAGAAGGGAAAGAAATTGTATATGACCTTCAACAACTTGCAGAATGCATATAAGAGAGTGGACAGACAGAGTATGTGGAAAAAATTAAAAATATATAAAGTAAATGGGAAATAGCTGAATGCTGTGAAGAAGACGTATGACGGCACTAGGGTTGCAGTGTGTGTGGATGGTGAACTAAATGAATTTTCCTATCTGAATGTTGGAATGAAACAGGGATGTGTCATGTCTCCATGGTTGTTCAATTTGTACATGAATAAAGTTATAAGAGAGATATAAGGTAGGACTGTGGATGCAGGAGTAGCCCTAATGAGTGAGAGCAGCACTTGGAAACTTCCTGTTCTTCTGTTTGCAGATGATACTGTATTGTTAAGTGAAGATGATGAGGAACTGCAAGGTTTGGTGAATAAATTTGGGAGTGTGTGTATGAAACAAAATCTAAAGATGACTGTAGGAAAGAGTAAAGTTGTGGTCGTCGAGAAAAATGAAGTCACTGAATGTGCAGTGAGGCAGGATGATGAGATGGAAAATGTGAATGAATTTGTATATAGGTAGTGTGATGAGTAAGGATGGAGGTTTAGAGGTTCTCTGACAGCAGAGATAAGAAATAGAGAAGCGAGCACGGAAGTAAAAAAGTAACTGCGTGATAGTACTGTGATACCAACTCTAACATATGGAAATGAAGCTTAAACTTTGTTGGAGGGATACAAGTCAAGAGTGAGAGCAGTGGACATGAACTATCTGATAGGAGCATGTGGGGTTACATGGAGAGAGACTGACGAATGATGTAGTGAAGGAGCATTGTGGTGTGGATGTGGATGCGATAGAAAGCATCAGGAGAAATGCACTAAGGTAGTCTGGACATGTGGAGGGATGGAGAGCAGGAGACTAACGAGGAGAGTGTATGTGAGTGAAGTGGAAGGGGGGAGTGGAGAGGGAGGCTGAGAATGATATGGAGGGATGGAGTGGAGAGGTATATGAGAAGGTGGTATGTGAGCTGGGGGTAGGGCAGTGAAATGGCTGGGGACAGGGCGACATGGAGGTGATTTGTTTGTGATCACCCCTTGCGGGATTATGGCGTCTGGCAACAGATTGACAGATTTATTCCCTTTCAAAGGAGGCACATTTCCAGGTACCCCCACACAAATCCACCAGTGAACTCTGGGATCCCATGCACTGTTATAATGTGTTTACATTAAGGATTAAGGCACACACATTCCTGTTGTTGGTGTTGTGGCCATAGTACGTTCCATCTGAACATGAACCCAGTGGACTGCATGCAGCCTGAAGTTTCCCTTCTCATGCAGTTAACAATTCTCCATTTAATGGATAGGGAGATAGCTGTGATACTTTATATAAATGGGCAGCTCTAATTCTTAACCTCTGTAAATGGGCCTAAAGAAGGTATTGGCTATCACCACCCTCCTCCCCACACAAGTGTCCACTAGAGCACTGCCATTCTCATCCACCTATGCAGGCACACCCTGCTCACTAACTACTCCATCTCCCTTCACATTCCTTACTTTTCCACTCATTCCTCCAATCAAAAACACTACAATCCTCTCAAACTTTTCCATGCACACTTCTACATTTGCCCTGAACTCTTCTTTCACTCTGTTTGCACTATCTTGCATTGAAGCACACACACACACACACACACACACGGGTCGTAGAGGGAGAGAGACGGAGCTGCTCCTGGATCGAGGGGAAATAATCGCAGAACTAGCAGCGAAAAGGAGATAGCCTATTGTGATTATGTGGTTGAATGCGTGAGTGGTGGTCCCGTCAGATATTAGTTAAAAAAAACAAAAACAAAAAAAACGCAAGTTTCGGCCCTAAAAATACAAGACAAAGTGAAAAAGAAAGTTTCCATATGGTTGTATCATGGCGGAGAGAGACGGAAGATTGTTTACAACTGACGAGGGGGAATTTGTGGGCTTCTCCGAGCTAAATGTAGGCAAAGGATGTGATAAGCTGCAAGAAACAAGAGTAGCAGGAGTAGAGAAAACGGCAGAGAGGAATGTCCAGGAGTTAAAAAAGGTATGGGAAGTAATTAAGCAGCTGCAGGAACGGACCATAGAACAAGAGAAAGAGATCAAAGTCCTACAGAATAGGCTGGAAAAAGTTAGCACACGTAGTGAGGAACAAGAAAAAGAAGTTACAGAATTAAAGGCGAATAACGAATCCGCATCAAATGAAATAAAACAGCTGAAGAGGGAGAATAAGAGGTTGGAAGAAGAAAGGGACAGAATAAAAAGTAAACTAGATGAATATGAATCAAAATCGAGGAGGCAAGATGAGCATATTCAGGAAATCAAGGAGCAACATAAGGGGTGGAAGAAAATACAGGAGGAAGGAAATGTAAATTTGAAGGAAATGTAAATTTGAAGGAAATCATAGAACAACAAAGTAAGGAAAAAGTGGAGAAGGAAGTGGTTAGAGTACTAAGAAGTAGAGAATCTTTGGTCAAGGATGTAGCAGACAAGAAAAAATGTGTGATAATTTCAGGAATAAAAGAAAAACGAATGACAGTAAGATCTGAAAGAGAGAGAGAGGAACTGAGCAAGGCTAAAGAAATAATATCAGTGGTTATGGAAAGAAACAATGAAGCCCAAGAAGAGATTGAAGAAGTGTTTAGGTTAGGAAAGTACGAGGATGGTGGGGCAAGGCCCTTGAAAGTAAACTTTAAGTCCCAAGTAATAGTGAATGAAATCATAAGTAGAACGTGGAAATTGTCAGAGAAAGAGGGGTTTAAAAATGTTTGGAGTAGGAGAGATGCAAATGAAGAGGAAAGAGCTAAATTAAAGGAGTTAGTAAAGGAAGCAAAGATAAAAAACGAACAACGAACGGAGAAAGAGAAGACAGAGTTCTATTGGAGAGTTATGGACCAGAAATTGAGAAAGTGGTACCGACGGAAGGAAGGAGAGACGAGAGTATAAAAAACGATGAAAAAAGTTTGAAAGTGGCGTACACAAACATCGATGGACTAATATTGGCAAGATTAGAAATCAATGATTTTTTGAGGGCACACGAACCTGATGTTATGTGCTTTGTAAAGACTAAATTGAAAGAAGATATTGATATTCATATGGGAGGTGGGAAATACAAATTGTGGAGAAGAGACAGAAAAGAAAAAATGGGAGGAGGAGTGATGATAGCAGTGAAGGACAGTATAAACATAGATACTGTAGAAATGGCAGAGGGCAGGGCCGAAGCCATAAACTTGAAATTAGAAACTAGGGAGAATGGTAAGAGAGATATGGCAGTGGTATATGTTCCCCCTAAGACGAGCATGGAATGACGATGAATACCAGGAGATGTTGTCAGACATGGTTAGTTATCTACAGAAAGTTATCGAGAAAAGCAACAATATAATACTAATGGGTGACTTTAATTGTAAAGAGGTGAACTGGGAGGAATGGGACTCGGGAGGCAGCAAGGATTCGTGGGGCACTAAATTGTTAAATATAGCAATGAATAATGTAATGACACAGTGGGTTAAAGAAGAGACACGATTCAGAGGTGATGACACGCCAGCAAGATTAGATTTGCTACTATCCAAAGAACCTGATGTAATTCTCTATCTATCTATTGCCAGATGCCTCAATCCCGAACGGGGTGGCCACAAACAAATCGCCTCCATGTCACTCTGTCCCCTGCCATTTCACTACCACGCTCCCAACTCACACCCCCCTCTCTCATATACCTCTCCACTCCATCCCTCCATCTCATCCTCGGCCTCCCCCTCCCTCTCGCCCCCTCCACCTCACTCACATACACTCTCCTCGTCAATCTTTCACTCTCCATCCTCTCCACATGCCCAAACCACCTTAACGTGTTCCTCCTAATGCTTCCCATCACGTCCTCAACCACACCACAACGCTCCTTCACTTCCTTATTTGTTAGTCTGTCTCTCCATGTGACTCCACATGCTCCTCTAAAAAAAACTCATTTCCACTGCTCTCACTCTTGACTTCTGTCTTTCCAACAGGGTCCAAGCTTCACTTCCATATGTCAGAGTTGGTATCACAATACTGTCATGTAACAACTTTTTCACTTTCATGCTCACCTCCCTGTTTCTTATCACTGCTTTCAACGAACCAGCAACCTTCCTTCCCTGCTGTACCCTTTCGAGCACTTCACCCTCCAGACTACCATCCTTACTGATGTAATTGAATCATTAAATTATCTGTGTCCTATAGGAAAAAGTGATCATGTGGTCATTGAGTTCCAGATGATAATAGGGAACGTGGTGCCAAGAGATGAGCTTTATAGGCAAGGAAGATACAACTTTGGGAAAACAAACTTTGCAGAATTGAGAAAAATTTTTGAAAATGCGGACTGGAGAAAATTCAGGGAAACAAGAGAGATACAGAGGAAGTGGGATATCTTTTTAGACCTCTACAATTTGGGAGTGGAAAAATATGTGCCAAGAGTAAGTAGGGAAGAAAACAGGAAAAAGGTGTGGTTTAATAGGTATATAATACCGAAAAAAGAGAGGGACATGGCATGGAACAAATGGAGAAAGAAAGGTAATATCAGAACAAAGGAAGAATATAAAAGAACTAGAAATGAATATACAAGAATACGTAGAGAGGAAGAAAGGAACTTTGAAAAAGGTATAATTGACAAATGTAAGGATGAACCCAAATTGTTTTATAGATTTGTTAATGGCAAGTTGAAGCAAAGGGAAGGAATCACCAAACTGAAAGTAGAACGAGAGGTCTACAAGGATGCAGTAATGCAAGCTGAAGTAATGAACAAATGTTTCCAATCGGTTTTCACTAAGGAAAGGGAGTTTGTGAAAGGAGAGGGAGTGATTAGAAATGTAGTGATAAAAGATATAAAAGTGGAAGTGCAGGAAGTGTATAAATTACTAGGAGCTCAAGATGTAAGGAAGGCCCCAGGACCGGATGGAATCTCTAATTGGGTACTGAAGGAATGCAGAGAACAACTGGCGGATAAGATTCACAATTTAATTGTGTGCTCCTTGGAAGAGGGAAAAGTGCCTCGGGAGTGGAAGAGGGCAAATGTGGTGCCAATCTATAAGGGAGGAAACAAGGAAGAACCCCTGAATTATAGACCAGTGTCCCTAACCAGCATGGTTGTGAAATTGTGTGAGAGAATCCTGAAAGATAGATGGATAAAATATCTGGAAGAGATGAATATTTTGACTGAAAGTCAGTTTGGATTCAGAAGTGGAATGTCATGTGTTTCCAACTTGTTGAGCTTCTACTCAAAGGCGATTGACATGCTACAGGAGAGAGACGGTTGGGTGGATTGTGTGTACTTAGATCTGGAGAAGGCCTTCGACAAAGTACCCCACAAGAGACTATTATGGAAATTAGAGCATATAGGAGGACTGAAGGGAAGCCTCCTGGAATGGATGAGAGACTTTTTGAGTGACAGACAAATGAGGACAGTAATAAAGGACAGGACATCTGGATGGAGGGAAGTAACAAGTGGTGTCCCTCAGGGCTCGGTGTTGGCACCAGTAATGTTCTTGATTTATGTAAATTATATGGTAGACGGAGTGAACAGCTACGCAAGCCTGTTTGCTGATGATGCAAAGATCTTGAGAAAGGTAGAGGTTGAAGAGGACTGTAAAATGCTACAGGAAGATCTGGATAGGATATATGATTGGAGCCGGATGTGGGAAATGAAAGTCAATGCAAAAAATGTAGTATCCCTGCTTGTCGTAAGAGGCGACTAAAAGGGTTGGTGGTGGGTTAGTGCCCCACCCCGTAAAAACAACTAACTAAAAATACAAACAGGAAGCCTCGGACCAGGACTGACCAAAAGTTGACGACAAAGGAATGGACAAAGGACGAGATTAAGATTGCGACCTGGAATGTGAGGGGTATGAATGATGAGGTGAAAGAGAGAGAGATTGTACAGGTGCTTGAGAGTGCGAAAGTGGATATATGTGGAATAACTGAAACTAAATGGCGAGGTGAGAGTGTGAGAGAATGGGAATATGGATGGGGTATATGCGCGGGAGTGGGTGAGAATGAGAGGGCGAAAGAAGGAGTGTGTATTGTTGTGAGCAACAGGTGGAAGGAGAATGTAAGAGAGTATGGATCAGTTGGGTCAAGGATTGTGTGGGTAAGAGTGAAAGTAGGACTACAAATGTGGGCAATTGTGTGTGTGTATGCGCCAACGCAAGATCGTGTAAGTAGAGTGAGAGAAGAGTTTTGGACAAATGTGGAAGCCTGCTTGGAAAAGTTTGAAAGGAATGAGAGAGTGTTTCTGATTGGAGATATGAATGGAAAAGTAGGGAATGAGAAGGTGGATGGAGTGGTTGGTGAGTGGGGTGTGCCTGCAGAGATGGATGAGAATGGCAGTGCTTTAGTGGACATTTGTGCTGGGAGGGGGTTGGTGATAGCCAATACCCTCTTCAGGCACAAAATGATCCATAGGTATACATGGCGAGTGGTGAGAAGAGAGGACGGGGGAATGAATGAACGGAAGGCAATGATTGACTATGTGTGTGTGGATGAAAGGATGAGAAGATGTATAATGGATGCAAGAGTATATAGAGGTTGGGGGAGTGGACTTTCTGACCACCACTTGGTGGTGGCCAGAATCAGAATCCAAACAAGATGGAGGAAGAGAAGAAGGGAAAGACAGGAGGAAGTATTTGTTACAAGGAGGGTAGAAAAGTTACAAGAGGATGGAATAAAGGCCGAATATAGAAGGGAAGTGGAGGAACGATTGGGTAAATATAGATTGGAGCAGATGGGGGACGTGGAGGGTGTGTGCAAGGTATTGACAGAAGAAATCTGTGCAGCATGTGAGGTGGTGTGTGGGGTGAAGAGGAGACGAAAGGGGGTTCAGGGAACAGCATGGTGGACTGAAGAGGTGAGAGAGGCTGTGGCACAAAAGAAGAAAGCATATAATGAGTGGATGAGAAACAGGGGCAACGAAGAAGCTGAGAGACGGACAAGAGAGTTATATGTAGTGAGGAGGAGAGAGGTGAAAAGATTAGTAAGAGAGAGTAAGAAGAGAGTGGATGAGGAATTTGGAAGGAATTTGAGTGCAAAGTGGAGGGAATGTAAGAAAATGTTCTGGAAGGAGGTAAAGAGAGCTAGACAGGGTGCCAACGAAGGCAGTGGGGGTGTGAAAGATAAAAATGGTAGATTACTAGTGGAGAAGGGAGAAAAAGTAAACAGATGGAGAGAACACTTCAATGAACTGTTGAACATAGAGAATGAAAGTAATGCAAGTATAAGTGGCTGGGGAATGGCAGGGAGAAGGAGGGTTGTGAGAAGAGAGGAAGAAATCA
>JAGKTI010013396.1:0-23104 GCA_018397915.1 Birgus latro
TCTTGAATATGGAACGTTTTTGTTCTAAGAGAAAAAAGTGCACACAATGTCTTCACTCTCCTCTCCTTGTCCTTCGCGTGAAAACAAATCAAGGATACAACAGGGAATTGAAGCTACGTATTTCTGTAAACAAGGGCCAGGTTTACAAATAATGTGTTCATTTCCCTGTTCTAAGTTAGATGTTGTGTGTGTGTGTGTGTGTGTGTGTGCGCGTGTGTGTGTGTGTGTGTGTGTGTGTAGGCATGGTGTGGGAGGGTCATATTATGCGGCAATAATGTTAGTACGTTTACTTAGTGCATTAATTGTGTGTGTGTGAATGTGTATGTGCTTTACTCTGTGTTCTTTGTCTGTAATGGTCCATCTGATTTGCATACATTCTGGTTGTCAGTGTGTGTGTGGGGGGGGAGGGTCAAATTATGCGGCAATTATGTGATTCCATTTACATACGTGCATCAGTTGTGTTTGTATGTGTTTTAGTCTGAGTTCTTTGTCTGCAATGGCCGATCTGATTTGCATACATTCAGGTTGGCAGTGTGTGTGNTCTCTCTCTCTCTCTCTCTCTCTCTCTCTCTCTCGTGCAGCATTATGACAAGACCACTCTGCATGACTTTTAATATATGAATGTTTACACATTACATCTTTTGTCGATTCTGTATTTCACACTGATTTCAAATATGTAATTAGTTTTTCTCCACCACGTGTAGTTTTAAAGTAATATAGATTTAATTTATCGTGTTTACTGTGTCGTGAAATACATGACTTCGAAGAATAAAATGACAGCTAGTATATGACTGATTAATTATTCAGGAAAAATGGGTTAATATAAATAAATATTGTCATATCATAGCTAACATTACTCAAGTGTTAAATAGCAGCCGATATTTGGTTTATTAATTTGGGTTGGCAGTTCTGATACCCTTGAGCACACGTGTGTGCAGCACATCAGTGTCTACATTTTCGTTGGTGTCGGTTGCAGTGCAAGTTTGTTCATATGAAATGACTGCTCATTGACGTAAGTGTATGTACAATCCAGACATATTCTGTTATCTATGTGATGGTTATGTTAACAACTTATAACAGATTTTAAGAACGTATATTTCGCTTACTTTAGTGGCC
The DNA here is from genome assembly GCA_018397915.1 of Birgus latro. Lineage (NCBI taxonomy): Eukaryota > Metazoa > Arthropoda > Malacostraca > Decapoda > Coenobitidae > Birgus > Birgus latro. Next base: position 1,117 of record JAGKTI010013396.1, read on the forward strand.
AGCCGGTGTTCAGGACAAACCTTGGGCTTCACACAAAGTATGCCGCACTTGTGTGGAGGGGCTGAGACTCTAGAAAACCGTAAAGAAAAAAGCAATACCTTTTGGAGTACCAATGGTATGGAGCCATTTTGGCGCCCACGGGTCCATGGTCCACCACACTGCCCCACCATTACTGCCTCGTCACATTATCCTTATGACTGATTCTACAGTAATGCACGGATAACAAACTTCAGACACCATAATGGTATATTTATTTATTTTTTCCTTAATTCAAGAAAAAAATACAATATATTTTTCAATGTAAAATGTTATAGTGCAGTTTTCACCCAATTAAGGAGGTCAGTGAAATAATCCTGACAACAAAGCATATTTTTATAACATGTAACGAAAAGAAAGGTGGCTTGTAGTGAGTTCAGTTCAGTAGTTTGTAAGTATTTGGTTCACTTGAATTTAGAAAACTAATGGCCTCACTGAAGCCACATATGAGAAAAAATATAGAAGAACAGCATGTAGAATCTTGCAAGTCTATGAAATAAGGCATTGCACGGTTGGCCACATATGAACCAGGGACAGGGTTGGTGTGTAGCAGGGGTCTTGATTGCTTATTATGAGATTTGACTTTATAAAGTAAAATAAAGGATCTAACTTCTTCACATGGCATCAGTCAGTCAATCTAGCAGTCTATGGAACTTGTACAGGACCTGTCTATGATGCCAGAGTGCCGCGGGAATAGCCGTTGTCACGAATCGAGGAAAAACTGCCTTCTTCACCAGATTATTTAATTTTTGACATCAAAGTTGGTCAGTTAAACCCTGTTCTTTTTATGTGCACTGTGTTAAAATAAGAAAGGGAAACCTATATCAACATTTGTACTCACTGCTTAAAGGAAGAGGCTGCAACAGTGTAATAAATTAAAGTCATATAGAAGCATAAAATGATGGTAAGGCTGCCATCTCTGTATTAGGGACGAATATTATTCTTTCCATCCTTGAAAATCGATAAGCCTTATTTCTCCACCATTTCATGTATTTGTCCACCAAAGCTAAAATAATTAGGGCTATAAAAAAGATATGATGATTCATGGATACAAAATATTAGCTTGACCAAGCTCAAGATCGTATGTCCTCGTATGTTGTGTATCCCATTCGTACATTACTTTGGAGCATTCGGAGGGTCGAAAGCAGTCTCGTCTCGTCTCCTGACGATTTCAACGTTAAGCAATGTATAATTTTCATATGAAATTCTTGCAGATTTTCTTCAGAATTTTCCAGATGAACCATTGTTTTACAGAAAACTAAATAATATGGGTTTCAACCAATGCTGCAGCTAGAGGCTTGTATATAAGTGGTGAACGCTGTCATACCCCAGTGTGCTTTTCTAATCTCTAGTAACTTATTTCTGCATTTAATGCACTAAAGAATATCAATGAAATTAGAGTAACTACTGAATAATAATATCATGAAGAGCTTAAGTACGGTGTATCAATAACTATCGCGGGAGAGATTTTAGAATATATGCGACTTCTCGTCTCAGCAGTGATAGACCAACTTCCATATTGAACTAGCAGGCAATCACTCGTAACTCTGGAGTTAGCGACATCGGCCATTAAAAGGTAACTTATTCCCCAGTCCCCACTTTCATTGCACTGATCAGAATGCGGAGCAAGATTAAAAATTGTGAGGAACACTCCTGCAATAATTTTGGCCTAACCTACCTGGGGACTGAAATAAATACCTCTTAATTGGAGAGTTAATGAACCAAACTCCTCAATGTAAATATTCCCAGCCAGTGGCAATTTACTTTAATTACTGTATCTTCATATACCGGTATTACTTCAATATTCTTTATCTGCAAAACAAAAATATGCATTACTCGAATTAATAGGGCCATTTTATCGATAGATAGATAGATAGATATAATGTGTGTGTGTGTGTGTGTGTGTGTGTGTGTGTGTGTTGTATATATAATATAAACTCGACAGTGGCAAACTGATTCCACCTCATTGCAGGAAATGTGGAAGGACGTCCACCGGCGAATTTCTATTTATTTATATTATATATACAATTTTTTTTCCCTTGAGGGTGCCGCCTTAGGCGACCGCCTATATGGCCTATACCAAAAGCCAGCCCTGATGGAGACATCCACAAAACCACGTTGATTACTGCTACTTCTGCATCATTAAGGTTGATGGGTACAGTGCAAGAAGAAGAAAAAATGACATGATAGCCTATATTCCAGTATCCCCTCAGCTATACAGCCTGTTGCATATGGAGATGACCTTCCAGTTCCTCTTCCCGGTTATTTTGGAGAACGTTGCAGCAGAAAGCGATGGGAAAGACAAAGGTGATACCTACAATCCTGACAAACTTGAAAATGCCCAGTAGTTTTTCACACAGGGAGAACTCAGTGATTTGGTGAGAGACTTGAACCTACCTAAGGACGCGGCAGAAGTTCTTGGTTCAAGACTGAAATCGGAAAATCTTTTGGCACCAGGAACTCTGTTCTCTTGTATCGTCACAGGGAATGAGAGCTGTTACCATTCTTTGCTGAGGACGAATCGATGGTGTTTTGCTGTAGCATTCCCGACCTGCTGCACTATTTATGGATCGAATACAATCCTTCTGAGTGGAGGCCATTCACTGACTCCTCCAAAAGGAGTTAAAAAGGTGTTTTGCTGTACAGCGGCAATAAATACGCCTCCATTCTAGTTGCACATTCTGTCCAGGTAAAGGAGACGTATGAAAATGTGAAGAAGCTGTTAGTTACTATCAAGTATGGGGAATACAACTGGCAGGTGTGTGGAGATATCAAAATCATAGGCATGCTTGTAGATCAGCAGGCAGGCTACACAAACATGCCTTGTTTCTTAGGCGAATGGGATAGTAGAGCTAAAACCAAGCACTGGTTGGTCAAAACTTGGGCACAAGAAGAAATCTGTTGCCTGAATAAAAAAAATGTTTTGCACGAGCCCTTGATTAAACCCACATAAGTGCTGCTTCCATCTTTTCACATCAAACTGGGTTTGATGAAACAGTTCATCAAAGCTATGCCAGCAGATGGACTTTGCTTGCAGTACCTTTCAATAAAGTTCCCAAACATGACTACTGAGAAAATTAAAGCAGGAATATTGGTCGGCCCTGAGATTCGTAAACTAAAGACCCACAGTTTGAAAAAAATCAATTAAGGAAATTCAGAAACAGGCATGAATGAGTTTCAAGTCTATTGTCGAGAGCTTTTGGGGAAACAATACGTGTTCATATTACAAAGCCACAGTTGAGATCATGTTGCAGAACTTCAGGAAACTTGGGTACAACATGAGTGTTACGGTGCACTCTTTACATTTACATCCCGATTATTTTCTGGAGAAACTCGGCAACCAGAGTGAGGAGCACGGTGAAAGGTTTAACCAGGACATCAAGAGATGGAGCGGGGGTTCCAGCAAAAGTGGAATGTAAACATGATGGTGGATTACTGCTGGACCCTGAAGAAAGACTGCACACAACTACCAGGAAGTGGAAGGAAGAAGAAGAAAAGGAAGTTTGAAACGGAATAAAACTACCCTAAAGTCATTGTATGTGCATTCAAAAATCATTTTACTATTTATATTCATTATTCATTCCCCAGTGCCATTGTACTAAGCATTTATATCGAATTATATAGTACTAGCTTCCTCCATGGAGATACGGAGTTGAACGTATAACCACGCAGAAGAGTTGCACGCTCTGTCAGTGCCACCGCGTGATGGCGTCCCACTCCATCACGAAAAAGTCACAAAGTCACGACGATATGCTCTGGGAAGGATACAGAGGCGTGGCGGTCTTAATTCCGTTACTGGTCAACGTGAAATATGCTATATAAAAGGCGAAAAACTTCCCATGACTGAACACCTAGAAATCCCCGCAATCTGGCGTTGCGAAAACTGCTTGTTAGGAACCTAATATTGATGCTAGAAGAAATGTGTATATGTTCAGAATTTTTATGGCATAATAACTCCGGTAGTTCCGTGGTCTTTTATTTTTCCTGGATATTGTCAAACGATGTTGTTCACCTCTGGGGAGGCCTGTCATGGTGACGGGGTTAATAATGGCTGTCTAATCCATCGAGCTTCAAGTCTCTCCTATATTTTTTTTTTTTTAATTTCGTCAATCCGATGACATAATTCATAGATGTCTGATCAGCATCAGAGGAGGTTTTTCTAACTGGTGAGATTAGCTACAGCCTTCACTAACCCGTTCACCACTAGACACCCTTCACTGGCTGAATGAAATCGTCTGGTAGTGGACTAAATAAAATGAGAAATTTGTCCTCGGATTCACGAGGGTAATATCGTCTGCTACAAACAGTAACAGCCAGTCTCTCATTTCTGTGTAATTAAGTTGCCAAGTCTAGGTCGCAGCAGTTCTAAATGACAACCCTACATCACTGAACGTTTTACATAACAGGAAAACCTCATGGCTACGTCATGAATTCTAACCGTATTACAGTAACGAATGGATTCCTCTCACCACAGCTCGTCGGTGATAGCAAGAATAATGACAAAACGTCATCGTAGTGACGTGATTAATAGGTAGATCTTTGCTGACAATATAAGGGAAGGATGGCCGAGCATGAGGTGGATGGGTAAAATGTAAGAGGAAAGCTTAGAATCTGAGGAGAGTGATGGTGGAAGGGTAAAGCGTGAGGGCTGTTGTTGTGCTACCCCAGTCTGTCATATTGTGTGAACCGATCAGCTGTAGGCGAGCAACCGACCCTGCAGGACCGTCCCATGCAGTGAACCAATGTTCCCATGCGGCTGACAGGGCCTTGTTACAGCAAGGCACGGGGATTAGTATGAAGGTTTTGTTCCTGGGTGGAAGTCACATTCACCCAGTTAATAGGGGCACGATCCATTTCACCCCGTTATTTGGCTGTCACTCAGCGTTGTAAATGGTTTCCTGAATTACAGGTAACCATTCGACTTCGCAGTCGGTGTAGAGCTACCAGAATTGGAAAAAAAGAATAATAAACAGTGACAGAAAGGATGGGAGAAGTAGGAAGAGAGAAGAACAGGCACAGGAAAAGAATGATAAACATGAAGGCAGAAGTAGGCCTTGTATCAAGTGAGTGGATGATGGGCGCTAACACCTACCATCAAAGTGTAAGGGTAAAATGGATTTGAAGAACCTCATCGTAACCCTTCAGTCTGGGAACTTTTTAATAAATTTTATTCCTGTGACTTTCGGATGACTTATTTCAGTTTAGCAAAAACTTTTCGAACCTTCATCAACGCATTCACAGCAAGAGGTCTTCCCGAAGCTGAATAAAACTGTCTGGTTGTCAAAAGAAGAAGAAAAAAACGCAGTATCGTATTAACGGGGTTATTTTGGTGGGGGGGAAAGAATAGCTGTAATTATCTTTATTTTACGATAGCAGGGGAAAATGTATGAAGTTACAGCAGTAACGTTTATTTGGTATGCATATTACAGGGCAGTTTTGTTGGCACAGGAGACTATTGTAGCACCTTTTCATTAGCGATTTATTTCCTATATGTACCTGAGTAATCTTTTGTATGCTGTGTTTACTTCTTTATTATTGACATTATTTGCTTGGCAAGAATCTCTCCCAGTCAAAAAAAAGAGGTTGAAGATAAACGAAATAAAAGTTCCTAGGAGTGCCAGCACCAGAAAATGAGTTGCCCGAACTAATTTTGGAAGTCTTTAACTTGCAGGATTTCTCTGAGTTAAACAAAATCGTCCGGCATCACCCTTAATCAAATATATAAGTGAATCGTCGAGGCGAAACAATTTAGGTGTGCCCCTAAAAAAAGAAAAAAGAATCTGAAGAAGAAGAGTTACCAAAACAATCTTCAGTAAACAAACGAGAATGCGACCGCTCGTCTAAGCGGTCCAATACTTCCATCAATTTATAGTATTTTTGCAAGAAAAATTCTCTCTCTCTCTCTCTCTCTCTCTCTCTCTCCCCACATATCTATATGTATGTATGTATGTATCTATCTATATATCTATATCTATCTATCTATCTATCTATCTTTCTACCTATCTATCTATTTATCTTAGTTAAGAAGACAGTGCAATTACTGGGAAAAAAAAAATGCTACGAACGAGAGAAGCCTGTGTTATTGTGACGCCTGAGTTGATCTTGTGTACATTGAAATGCTGACTCTGTGAAGAACGATTCACTGGGCAATGTCCTTATAAACTACTGCTGTTGCAGCCTGTGCCAGTGTGGGACAAGAACGTAACAAGTGGTGTCAGGAGTTAGGATAGAAACGTGCAGTGAGTCAAATCTTCGACATGGAGCTGGAAGGTTTACAAGCAAGAAGCCAAACTAGGCAGGAGGAGATGTTTCTGGCTGCAATCATGAAGCTTCTACAAGCACAAAGTGAACATCTACAAATACAAAGTGAAGAACAGAAAGAGTTCAACAAAGAACTCAACGAATAACCACAAGCACTAAGTGAAGAACAGAAAGAACAGTATTAATGGCTTCAAGAGGTATTACTGGAGAAACAGGAGTTGCAACTGAGGATGCGGGAACAGTTATACACTTTCATGGGAGAAATGAAGGAAAAACAGCTACAGCTGAAGGAGGAAGTATACGTCGAGTTACAGCAGCAGAGGCGTGAGGTGAGGAATAGCTTGATGAGTGCAGACAGCATGTAGAACCAGCTGAAGAAATAGTGAAAGAATTGAGGCTGTAGAGAAATCTTGTGCTGCTGAGCCTCAGGATAGTGTACAGGAGCATATAAACAAATGGAGAGTGTCTAGTGAATCTTGACGAATCTCAGGCATCTAGAGATATCTTTACAGGTTGATTAATCAGAATGTAGAAGTTTTGAGTCCTGGACTTAACTATGATGCCACAGATTATAGGCCCCAGATCATTGAATAGCATGGCTATAATGGGAGTCTGGTGCAAAAGAAACCTCAGGAATTTGATGGTAAGTATCTTGGGAAGCTTACCGTCTGCAGTTTGAGTTACTTCCTGATCAGAATGGCTGGGGTGATAGGCAGAGGGCAGTGCAGCTTGCTACAAGCCTCAATGGTGCTGCAGTGGAGATTCTTGCCGAGATGTCAGTGGAGGAGAGGAACAGTTATCAATCCCCAGTAAAAGTGCTGGAGCACAGATATGGGACCATGTACAGTTGTGGACATATTAAACAGAATCACTCTCTACCAACGAGGTGGTGTAATGCTCTCCACACCTCGTAGCACTGATAGGCATGGAACTTCACCAGGTTTCATTCAGTTGCTAGGCTGAACCGAACGCAGTAATCATTGCTGCTGTGTGCAGCTATTGGTGCTATAAAAAACAATGTGACGCCTGACAATATACTGAAAATCTTTCGTGAATATGGTAATAAAATAATTTCACATCAAACATGTACGTACTTTATTCACATGAAACACACAGGTTTCGTAAGTGTAACTTTCGACAAACATCACGAACCATACAGCATTTACTGACAGCCAGAATATAACCCATTACAACGTTATGTGCATTCCTGCACCAATCATAATATTCACAAAATTACTGTGACCCCCCTCCTCCCTCAACGTGAACCTGAAACTGGAAGGCCACTTTAATCGATGCAATTTCATAAGAGGTGGTGCCACAGGACGGGGCAGGGGGGGGGGGGTGCCTGGTAGACAGGAGGAGAGAGGTGGGTGAAGAGGGGGCAATAGTGGTCTGGCTGGAGGGAGGGGGGCTCTATATGAGACGGGTGATGGGACAAGGGAGAGTGGATTATGGCAGGAAGCTAAGATGGGATGAATAAATGATATACTGGTCACACGGTGCTAAATCAGCTAGGTTTTAATGCTCATTATGGGAATTTTATAGTCAGGCCGTTAAGCATTATGCAGACTTTGGCACGTTACGCAGCCTACCAGATTGTTTTGTTTAATCGTTTATAGGACGACCTACTCCCTACGGGGTGGCACATTACACAAACCCTGAAGTATTAGTGTATGGTGACGACTATGTCATTATTTGGTAATATATGAAACGTCCCTAGAATGTTAGTCTGATGTCACACCTGTTGTCAGAGTGATTGGAAGTAATTCTCGTTGCATTTACATAGTAACACATGGATGACGACTGTGATATCGATAACAGAGGAGTGGGAGGAATTTTCTCTTGCAACAATAAATAATAGTTAACAAAAGTAATGATTATCGTTAATATTTGCATGACACTGATGTAAACGAGAACATGGTTTACTAAAGGGGATGGACTGGGAAACAACATACCGGTAGATGGTAATACTGTGTTGGGCTAATAGATGGGTAGAGAGATGCCTTATCAGCTGTATTACATGATCTTTATGTCGTAATACTGTAAACCCTATACTTATAGAGTAAACTGTGGTACGAAGGACGTATAAGTGTTTAGCAATCTGATTCGCAACCTCAGTATCCAGTTCACTGTCCACCCCTCCCTCTTTCTGACAACTCTGGGCACTCAGACATGGGTTCTGATGGGGAGTGGAGATGGCCGTAATGAGGGCAACACCATGAACAGCGGATCACATGTTTATACATCAGCGACAGTGGTTCACCTGTCTTCTTTAACCCATACCATGACGGTGACGAGGATCCACGTCCCCCTCAAAAAAGCCAGTGATGTAGATCTACGTCCTGCAGCACTGTGAAGGCACTGCAAGCAACCGAAGTGAAATGGATGGTAATAACGTATCTCGCTTACTTCAGAAAGTTCTCTACTATGCTTGCAACACTAATTTAATAGCGCCGGAGGTGAGTGACAGTCTTCACAGGCTCACAGCTGCTACGCTTTCTCAGTAACCTCAAAGATTTCAGAGGTTGAGTGGCACCATCCTGACTCGATTTAACCAACTTCTGGCTTTGGTGATTATTTTTATGTGTGCCAGGGATCTTACATTGATGTATTAAGCCCATTTAGCCAGGAAAAAATTCCAAAATTGGTTCACAAGTTCACAGCCTCTGCTTTCTCAGTAATCTCAAAGATTTCAGAGGCAGAATGGTACCAACCCGACTCGATTCAACCATCTTTCTGGCTTTAGTGATTAATTAATGTCAAGGATCTTACATTGATGTATTAAGCACATCTGGCAAAAAATAATCCAAAATCGGCTGCCGTAGACGGGTATCCTTTTTTTTTTTTTTTTTTTTTCCCCCAGCACAGTAAGGGTTAATGGATTGCAATATACACCGTTACCTAGCCCGGGCAACAGCTCCATGTTCAGACACGGCTTAGATGTGTGGCTCAGTAGTTCCTCTCCGTGAACAGAGCAATGGTCCTCATACATATCTTCATCTAGTCAGTTTCATAATGTGTGAACACTACTCATTTGTTTGGCATAACAAAACACACTGCAGATAAAGTGTTTGTTTGCATTTAATACAAGCGATTTCTGTAACTAATGGCATATTTGATGTAATATGCATGTGCTCAGGCTGGATAACCGCTGACGTTACAACCCTGTTCCACCATTATTGGCTCGAGGATTTGTTAAGGAATGCTTAGGGCATACAACAGTTGTTCAGTACGAACACAAATGTAACTGATAACCACTTGCAATGTGTAAAATCATCAGCTAAACACGGCATACAGAAAATAACATAAACCTGGGTTAAGTAAATCCACCTTTCCTTTACACCGGTGCCATACAGATATTAATGAGACCCATAGGGACCAGCATTAGTCAGACTGTTCATATTTACTGGTGATAAAGAAACATATACAAAGGCCTATCCCTACTCTGTTCGCGATATCAGTCGCCATCCATGAGGATACTACGCAATAAGTTACAAGAGTAATTTCCAATCATTATGACAACAGCTGTAACATCTGACAAACTGTAGGGACATGCCATATATTTGCACATTAACAAATAGTCACCATACTCATAATACAGGGGTACTGAGCCACCGTGTGTAAAGTGTGTCGTGAATTGTTACAAACCATGACGGTTAATTACAAAAAGTAGCAACGTCAGTATAAAGTTTCATGGTCTGACTGTAATATTCCATACTCTCCATGAAACAATAATTTGGTCCAGTCATTACCTTATAATCTGTCCCTCTCACTGCAGCTCCTGTTGTCTGCCAAAGTCCACCACCCCCTACCCCATCACCCCTCTCCTCTAGTCCCCAGTTTGACCACTAATGCCCCCTTCTTCACCCACATCCCTCCTCCTGTCTCTCAGGTCCTCCACCCCCACCTTGCCGCCTCTTGTATGTAGTGAATTTGCTTCAAGTTCAGAGGTCTAGCAATGTCATGTTCACGGTAGGGAGGATGGGTATCATGATAAGTCGCTGTTCATTGATAGTTATGGGGAAGCTGATAACTATGACATATGTGATGAATTGTTAACTGCTGCATGGCTCATGACTCGAAACTAAACCATTCATGAAATCAATGTCATTCATATTAGCTGCCATTATGTAGACGGTGTATTGTGAAAATATTTTTTAAAAATTACCATAATCACGACATGCAATTATCAGTATATTTTCAGGCGGGACAATTCTTATATATTATATTACCAACAATAACTGCACACAGCGGCAATGATCACTGAGTTCAGTTCGTCCTAGCAACCGAACAAAACCTGGTGAAGTTCCATATCCATCAGTGCTACCAGATGCGGAGAGCATTACACCACCTCGCTGGTGGACGAGGTATTTCTGATAATTGTTCACAACTGTACCAGACTGAGGTTTACAGAGCAAGATTCTTGATCCATATACGGGCTCGAGGCGAACCCCTTCAGCAGCTTGCTCATGGCCTGGAGAGTATGGCACACAAGGAATATCCTGGAGCAGCATCTAACTTGTTGGTTATTCTTCTGAGGGACCAGTTCATTGATGGTCCTGAAAATGCACAGTTGAAAGTGCATGTGAAGCAGGCACAACCAAGAAACGTGCTAGAATCACTAGATTTTAAGTCCTATGTCAGGTCCAGTACATCCAATTTGCAGGTAGAACGTATTACAGGATTCAGGGTAAGAAAGGGGCAGGTACATGAAGTGGAGAACTTTGAAGGAAGTTGCTGGTATTGTAAGATGCCAGTACACAGGAAAGAGGACTGCTACAAGTTGAAATGGGAAAAAGAGAAGATCAGAGGCGGTTGCTGGTTCTGTGAGAAGCCAGGACACAAGAAGGACAGCCTGAGTTGTCGGCGCTGTGACCCAGTTTGCAAGCAATGTAGTGGGAAAGGAAATCTTAGTATGAAATACCGCCATACTGCAGTGACAGGATCATTGTCAGCTGAAGAAGACCTGATGAAGATGTAGATGAAGGATACAGAATTACAGCCAGTGCTAGGTTGTACATGATTTGGGAGGAAACCACTCAGAGGAAGCGAGTTCCAAAGAGATGCAATTCGGAGAATAAAAGAATTCTGATTGGCAGAAGTTCCGCAACATATCAGGGTGACGATCTAGTCACGTGCGCAACCAGATACCAGTATAGAGCGAACGAAGACGTGGAGAGTTGGCACAATGGATACAAGTTTGTCTTAGCATTTGCCATTAAAATATCTGTAAAATAATGCAAGGGAGGAAACTATCCTTCTTACCTGTAGCTCGTTTGTAAGAGTGGGGTTATTAATAATTCTATTGCTTTGTTCTGAATTTTGGCCAGTTGTTTGAATACAACCTCTCCACGTCCATCCCACAAGAGTGAGCAATATTCCAGCTGAGAGTGCACATCAGTTCAGTCTTGTAAATTACAGGTAACTGCTCGTAAATGAAGAAGCTGTGGACTTTGTACCATAATCCAATTTTCTTTGAAGTTGTTTTAGCAAGTGATCTAACATGAGAGGTCCAGCTGAGGGCATTGTTAAGCGAATTACCAAGAACTTCAATATTACTAAAACTAGGAATATTAGTAATATTAGTAGCAATGATGGTAATACAGAAATCAGGCAATATCTGTCTATCAGTAATTTGTATATATCAGTTTCCCAGCATTAAATGATACAGTGCTATTTTGTCCCCATTCCGTGATCTTAGATAAGTTTTGATTACTGGAGATTGCTGTAGTGAGTTGTGAGTCTGAGATATTAAACTTTGTGAGTGAGTGATTAAGTGTGAATGAACTGTGAAGTGCTGAGCCATCTGCATATGAGTGAACGAGATTATGGGTAACAGATAAGAGATCAGTAATATGAATCAGGAACAGGATTGCAGCCAGAACTGGTCCTTGTGGCACTAATCGAATGGAAATTGGAATATACATAATCTGCTTTTACTCCTATCTTTCTTTCGCTAATGTATGAAGAAATCAGAGGAAAAAGATGTGATAGGCCACAACATGGGTTTGGATAGCACACTGTCAAAAACTTTAGAAATATCAAGGGCTACTTCATGAGTTTCTCCATATTGGTCAATTGACTAATGGATGGTATGAGACAGGAGACTGAGTATATAAACAGTGGATCTCTCATGAAGAAAACCGTACTGTCTATCACAGATTAAGTTGTTGGATTCAAGATGTTTAACAATGTGCTGATTAACTGCAGTGCCAAATACATTACCCAGAGATGATGCAATAGCTATTAGTCTGTAGTCAGAGGGGTCAGAGGAACATCCATTCTTTGGAATTGGGTGGATATTGGCTTCTTTCCAAGAATTAGGAAATGAAGTTTTTTTTTTTTTTTAATGTGTCCGTCTCTGGGAAAAGGCTTCAGGGCCCATTCCCAGGGCATATCCCCAAGGCCCAGTAGTCCTCCTACATATCCACATGTCACCATTTTGGCGCTAACACCAATCGGCCATACTGAGTACATGCTAGGGCTGTCTCATACACGACTGGTGAATTGGTATTAGCAGGGGTGTTTTTACATGTCGGCGAGTCGCCTGGTACATCAGTAAAGTCTACTTTTTACATAATTCAAATCCACAAACTGTTTCCTGCCCGAACGGGGATTTAAACCTGGGTCCCTTAGGACTGCAGGCGACCTCTCTACTGATTGAGCCACTGCATAGTCTGAATAATTTAGCATGAACACAGCAAGTTTCGGGGAACATTTTTTTCAAAATAATTGGAGGAACTCCATCTGGACCTGGTTGACATTCTCTAAGGTAGAATTTCTTGCAAATGTACTGGCAAGGATGTTCGTTTTACCACACAGGACATAGATAGTGTTACCATCAGAAGATTTTAGTGAAGGAATGAGCGATGACTTGTTAAAGTTATTATGGAAAGAACTAATAACTGACCAGAATATTCTATTGTCATTAGGATTATTTAATAGTATGGATGCTTGATTGTGAAGAAATTTCGATTTAGCAAGATTAATTACTGCTTTTGCATGGTTTCTAGCAATTTTAAATGGAATGAATTATTCAGATGATTTTGATTTTAAGTGAAAGTTATATGCTGAGGACTTTGCGGTCGTTGCTCAGGCACAATTGCTGTCAAACTATTTGGAGTGTGGGGACTTCTGAAGAAGAAAAAAATGCGAAATTTAACGTGGTGGTAGCTGAAAGCGACAATAATTGGTCACTAACATGGTTTTACGTTTGGGGGTTCATGGAAAGTGGCACAGCACAAAACTTCAGTCTCTATCCAGCAAAAGAATATTCCTAGGTTTCTTAAATAAAGATCGTTAAACATTTGTAAAAACCATTTCAGTCTCATATTAAGTTTGTATTCAAAAATCCCGAATCACTCGACCTGTCTCATAACCCCTCGAACTCCTGGATCGTTACTGTACAGTACAAAATCGGTATGAGGTAAACTGGATATGAAAACTAAATCCTGGGGCCTGGCATGGCGAAATAAGCTATGCGAACAATACTTTTTATCCACATTGAGTATAATACATTAATCAAATTATAAACACCGGTGCAATGAACATAAGTGTGCCTGGGCGTAGGAAATCTAGTTTACCACACAGTCTCTCTCTCTCTCTCTCTCTCTCTCTCTCTCTCTCTCTCTGTAATGGTACCCACATCATTTGGATAATCTCTAATTCTTATTAATCAGATCCCCTCACTCACAGATACTGTTGCTTCCAATATAATGATAATTTTATTACACGCAGATAGAACTCCAAACGTGCGAGGAAATGTACATAACCTTTTGTTTGTTTAAACATCACTCCTATACAGCACAATCTTGGCACATTACATTGCTTGTGTTGAGTTTCTCTTTGATACCTCTTTACGGTATGCATCTTACGACCGCGGACTGCGTCGAATCACTAATATGTTTGCAAGGTGAATATTGCCAGTGTGATTCACAAAGACGGCGTATCAATTTCCCACGGCTCAACTCAAAAGTAATGGTACTTCATGTAAAATCGTAGGTAATATCTAGTCAAGCACACCAACCGACCAGATTAGGTACGGTAACGGGAGCAAAATGATACGCTGTGTTTTATTTTTCATCGGACATAGTGAAGAAGATACTTGTCTCTGTTTCCGTACGTCCCGAGAGGATAAAACCCCAAGGATAATGGGAGAAAATTAAAAACTTGACTGAATATTGGTAAATAATAAAGAATATTAGTGGACTGTGGTGGTTTGGCCATGTGGAGAGGATGGAGAGTGAGAGACTGACGAGGAGAATGTATGTGAGTGAGGTGGAGGGGGTGAGAGGGATGGGGAGGCCAAGGATGAGATGGAAAGGTGGAGTGGAGAGGTATATGAGAGAGGTGAGCTGAGAGAGGGGTGTGAGCTGAGAGCAGCGGAATGAAATGGCGGGGGACAGGGTGACATGGAGGCGATTTGTTTGTGGCCACCCCTTACGGGATTAAGGCGTCTGGCAATAGATAGATTGATAGAGAGATAGATTACTGGAAAAGAGTTTGGCAGTTCGAAAGTTGCGTGATGTAAGGTTTTGATGCATTAGAAGCATTACTGATAGCTCTACAAGAACAGCAGTTGTCTACATTGGCAAATACCGTGCGACAAGATGCTAGAAATCACGGCAAACATAGTAAGATAGAAACCATAAAAGGGAAATAAAATAAAAAATAAAGATTTGTGTCACACTTAGCCGAGTGTTTGAGATATCAGGTGCAGTGTGAAAGGTTCACCAATGTCCCGAAAGGAGGATGACGGAATTAGAAAAATAAATGACGAGTTAATCAGTGGAGCTCCCATGGCAGAGCCCCTAATGTCGGTTACAAAGAATGTTATGACGGGGAAGAAGCATATATTTTTTAAAAAATAATAAGTTAAAAGTCCTTATAAATACAAGATATTAAAGCAATTGGGTGACAGTTACATGCCTTGGAAAGGCACCCTTGTTTGCGGCAAGCTGAATGAGAGTAACCTAGCGAGAAGGAAGAAAACACGATGACAGCAAGAGACGAAAGAATTAAATATGCAGCATTTCAGCACTGAAACACAGGTCTTGAAAACAACAGGAGGGATTGCCTGTGGCCCATACGTCTTGTTAGTACTGTGGTCAGTGTGTGAAGAAAGTATGGGTATACTAATACGTTGATGGGTGTGGGCACCAGAGGAACTGCATTTTGGATCAAGCAAGCCATGGCCATCATAGGAAATAAGCATGGGTGTTGTAGAAAGGCAAAACTCCTGATCCGAGCTTTGCTTGAAAATAACACCAGTTTTCCTAGATAAATGGATATTCAGTATTAGTGAATATCTCGTACCAGTGGATGTATTTACTTGGTGATGACATGGTGAAGAGAATGGATGAATGTGGTTTGTGCACTGTCTAACCAAAAAATGCTTAATTCTTTTATTTATAGTTGAGTTAAGGTGAAAAGTAAACTGTAATGATACTTTTATCACAGTTGATTTCAAGGTATGTTGTCCACTTCTGTGATTGAACAAGTTGTCCATGAATTACCTAAAACAAACAGTGCCAGGTATTACAGCTGATACGTAAGTCGCCCTCTAACTTAAGGAAATAAACACACATTTGGTTTATTTATTCTGATCTCCGTCTCAAATTTGTTCCCTAAGCAACCATTTGAGTAAACTTTGAGTCTAAATATGGCATCCATGGTACAGTGTCCACAACCTATGGACTGCGGCACTGGGTTTGCAAAACAGACTCTGTAATTCGTCACTATGACCAATTTAGCGCCTGCTGCAAAATGACCTGAAGTGTACATCATCATCCGGGAAATGAAATTGCACACCCTCTTACGAAATATTTTTGGTCACCTCCTCATAGTTTGGGTTAGCATGGTCGGATTTTTTTTTTCATTCCATGGAAAACTGACAAGTATGTGAGTGGTACTCACTTTTGGCAATGCCTCGGTGAGCTGCCATTAAGTCCAGTGACGTGCTACTTTCGAAATTTTATTTACTCTTTCCCTTTCCTCCATTTGTCACTGTCGGCCTTCTATTAGATTTTATATTCAAATACTGTTTTCTTTTTTTTCAATAGAGGCATGAGTCGTCCTTGGATGCTGATGCCATGGTAAATTAAGTGCATGAATTATGTTCATAGTTGCTACATTTATTTTGTTCCTGGTCTCAAACTAAGGGGTGGGGTTAGATATAATAGAAGACATAATATCCCATGAAAGCTGCATTACACTTCTCCAACGAGGAACTACGTGATGCATTGTTAAAATCCCGCTCATGTGAGGCCGGTTGCATACCCCTTCAGTTGATTAATATGGTGTAAGTTGCATACCACTGGTTAAAATTCGCCTGATTAAAAACCAATAAAATTTTCACCTGCAGCAAAGCCGACAAGTCTACAATAGGTGTACATCTGGGAAATGATTTTTTTTCTCTCCTTCAAGGAAAACTCGAATATCTCCTCTTGAAGAACTCTGAGCGATTTTCTTATGAAATACAATGATGCTTGGCTTGAAATTAATCAGTTTATCATGTCAGGTACTGTATCAGTTAACACATCAGTTAAGTATTAGGTGATTATTGATTTTGGCTTTGAGACATTTTAGACTTTCTTATGAAATAATTACACAGTTTCTCAGCCTGTAATTTTTAGATGTACTGACATGTCAGCTGATGCATCAACTGATTATTTAGCAACTTTCATTTCTAGCCACAAGTAGGCATTTTAATAAAACGATTTCACGTATTCTGCGAGTTTCAAAGGGAAAAACTTAAAAACTGGATGCAACAGTTTCAATACAGTTCTATGAAGATAGTCTCTTCTTGTTACTTGGAAGCTATCTTTTGCTTCAGTTAACAAAACAGCTAAATAAATATTTCCCGTATATTTACCACATGCTGCTACAGTTCAGTAAGCATCGATATGGGCTCCTTCCATAGCAAGTAGAATAGGCTATATCATTGTGGTAGTGAACTTTAACTCTTATGAAGTATGTCCAGCATAATGGAAACCAGTGTCTCTTCAGCTATGTGTCTAAACCTTGAGTTGTCATTAACATTCTTTGCTAACATTATCATTTCCGTAGCACCATACAAGGAAATCCATAAGTGTGATATCCAGGGAAGGAGGAAGCCATAGAATGAGCTCATCTTGGCCAGTTCAATAAGAATGACACTTTTCAGTGAAAACCATACATACAATGATCCCTAGTGAAGCTGTGTCCCATCTTGCTGAAGGAATACATAGGGTTGTATATCTTTTAATGGAATCGAAGGGGTTCCCATAGGTCCCTCCTCCCCCCCACCCCATCCCCACCCCCGTATTATGCGTTAAACACTTTCCTGAATCTGAAAAAGTCTACAAGCAGTACTCAGCAAACTCACTTGGACGTTCAATTAAAACTCAATAGGCTAGGATCAAGTCAACTGTAAACTTCATGGGCATGAATTCAGGTTGACTAAGCATATGAAACTTAATCAAATGGTGCCAAAAATACATTAGACTCTAGAGCAAGACCTTTGTCTGACAAACTGAACACTGAAACACCATAGTAATTTCTACAGTCACGTTGGGCACCTTTACCTTTGCGGACAGGGATGACCAAACCCCTTGCCCAGTCGGATGGAATGATACTTGTATGTTAAAGGGTTTCTATGACTGCAAGTAATAACCCTCAGCCATCCACAGTTCTGTAGAGATGCCACAAATACCAGCTGCCCTACTGCTTCTCAGTCTAGTCACGTCTTTCTTAAATAAAGAAGGAACAGCATCATCTGTGGGCGGAGTGGCCAGTAGTGGTTACATACCAGCCAATGGAAACTCTCCATCTGAGGGTTCTCCCATATACAAGTGATCAAAGTATGCTGCCCAATAAGTTCAATACTTACAATCCCCTGACATCATCTCCCCATTTGCTGTCTGAACAGAGATAACCTGAGGGATCATGCTGAAGAAGGGCTTCTTCAGGGCTTAATAAGCAAATCAAATGTCATTTGCAGTAAAGTGATCTACCCTCTCAGCAATTTCTGTCAGTGAAACTCTTATCCAGTGAGACCATAGTTTGAGCTGGTACCGATCCCCTGCCAGTCTGGCAGAACGACTCTCATCATTTACAGCCAGTGCCTCTGGCTAGACAAATACCGTCCCTGATCATAGGAGCTCTTCTATGCATCCAAACATACTTAACCAGTGTGCCTCGGGTGTTGGACTGGCCATACGCGTCTGGGGTCCTAGGAGCCCCATCGGTGTCGGACCCATCCGACAGTGCATTGCCGTTGCCGTTTGAAATTCCCTCCAATTCATTTTATCACCACCATACTCTCCTAGGCACTGGGGTGGCTGCGAGTCGCCAAGATTAGGCGTCTGAGTACAGCCCTAGCATGTGGACGATGAGCTGTAAATCCAACTTGTCTGTTTCCAATCCCCCATCTCGCCTGCGCCCCTGGCGTGCTACATCCACCACTGCTAAGCCTCCTACCATACCCAGGCAAGGACTAAGTGACTGCAACAGGGAGGGTTTACTGTACTACAGACAGGGAAACATCGCCCCCCAATGCTGGCAACTACCACGTAGAATAGTGATGTGGCACAGCCAGGCTAACAAGCCTCTTTCCGGAGCTCCTTGCTACCCTGGATAATGACCCTTTTTCCATCATCACTGGCTCATACGCTATGAAGAACAGGTGTGGGGGCTTCGCAAAACACTGTATATAATCCTGTGTGTATGTAGTGTGTGTAAATACTGTAATGTGCATCCATAAACACACATTAAATTAAGTGATCTAAAGATAAGCAAAATACAAATAAAGCTACTAAAAAGTATAGCCACGAAAATAGGAATGTACGGAAGTGGTTTCTGTATTTGTATTAGCATATAAAATTACAGATGTAAGCTGTATGATAAAGAAAACTGTCAGTCTATAGCCAGATGCCTCAATCCCGTAAGGGATGGCCAAAGACAAATTGCCTCCATGTCACCGAGTCCCCTGCCATTTGGCTGCCCTCCCCCCAGCTACCATCCGGTCTCTCATATACCTCCCCACTCCATCCCCTCATCTCATCCTGGGCTTCCCCCTCGCATTGCTCCCCCTCCCCCTCCATCTCACTTACATACATTCTCCTCGTTAGTCTCTCGCTCTCTATCGTCTCCATAATGCCAAACCATGTCAGTGTATTTATGCCAACCATTTCTGTCACATCCACATCCACACCACAATGCTTCCACTTCCTCATTTGTTAGTCTGTCTCTCCATGTAACTCCATATGCTCCCCTCAAATAGCCTATTTCCACTGCTCTCCCTCTTGAATTATGTCCTTCCAAAAAGGTCCAAGCTTCGTTTCCACATATTAAGGTTGGTATCAAAATACTAGCATGCAGCGACCTTTTTTTTTTACTTCAATGCTCAAATCCCTATTTCCTACTAGTGCTTTCAAAGAACCAGCAACCTTTCTTTCCCGCTGTACCCTTTCAAGCACTTCATCCTCTAATCACCCATGCTTGCTCATCACACTACCCAAGTACTTAAATGCACTTACATTTTCCACTTCCTCACCATCCTGTCTCACTGTACAATACATTCAGTGACTTCATTTCTCTCGAAGACCAGGACCTTACTCTTCCCTACATTCGCCTTTAGACTCCGTTTCTTACACAGTCTCCAAAACTCATTCACCAAGCCTTGCAGTTCCACTTCGTCTCCACTTAACAATAAAGTATCGTCTACAAACAACTAAACAGTACGCCTCAATACGCTGCCATCTCACATTAGGGCCGCTCCAACATCCACTGCCCTCCTTTATATCTCTTTTATAACTCCATTCATATTCAGATTGGGCAACCATGGAGACATAACACATCCCTGTTTCAGTCCAGCATTCGGATAGAAAAATTCACTCGGTGCACTATCCACATGCACTGCAGCCCTAGCCCCCTCATTCATTCTCATCACAACATCCAGCAGCCTCCTATTTACTTCATATAATCTTAATATTTTTCACATTCCTTGTCAATCCACTCTGTCATTATGCTTTCTCCAAATCCATGAAGGCCACGTACAGCTTCTCTTCCTTCTCTAGAGACTTTTCCACTAAAGGCCGTAGGGTGAATATCTAATCTACATTACCTCCTTTCTTCCTAAAACCTCCCTGTTCTTCTCCAACTAATTTCTCTGTTATTTCCCTTACTCTGTGAATACGCATCCTACAGTATACTTTTCCTATTACACTATGAAGACAAATGCTCCTGTGATTACCACACACTTCTTTCTCCCCCTTGTCCTTTGTACAGGGGAATACTGTAATTATACCTGACCTCCAATCCTCCAGGACTTTACCTTCCTTCCAGGCCAATCCGCATATCTTCCTTACCCATTTTACTAGAATTTCTCCCCCGTGCTGCAACATTTCACCATACACTCAATCAGTTGCTGAGACTTTCCCCATTTTGACTTTCTTCTTTGCCTCCTCTGCTTCCATCCCATTGATGACTTTCTCCTTTCTCACCTCCCTCCCTCTCTCAGCCATTCCTTCGTCACTTACACTCGCGTTCGTTTCATTCTCTATGTTTAACAATTCCTTGAAGTGTTCTCTCCACCTCCAAGAAAATAGGTTATAAGTGAAACTATGATAAGTGTTATGTTACAATGTTTTAGGTTGATAAGCGTTATATGTTGTCAGTGCCTCTCCCCCACACACCACTGTTCACATTCTGACATGTCAAGAACAGCCAGAATATTGGGTGAAATTTTCCATCCACATGTACAGGGAAGGGTGCCAATGAATGCAGGACAAGGCAGTGATGATGAAATGCCACACAGTCTGGGGAAGTGTTGGGTCATGCAGAGTGGTGTAGCGAGATCCATAAGGAAGTGACAGTGGCAGGGAAACACGCGGCTAGCCGGAGTGTCTGAGCCAGGGACGTGAGCATTCCTTATAACACAGCCAGTGTGTGGCACAAAAAGTTACCCCTGTTCATCACCTCCTCGTTCCTTAACACCAGCACCTGGCCTTCATGGGTTATTTGCAGTGGAACGATAAATGCTTGGTGAATCTGTTGGTTGTTTACTGAATGTTCTAGGTTTGATATCGGCTGAGATGAGGCCTTCAAAACAGGCAATTTTGCTCATTCACCTGCATGTGGGAGCGGGCAGTCAGAATATAGCCAAAGTCCAAGGGTTAAAAATATCCAATTGTTCATCACTGTTCTCCACAGAATGGAGGACCTCAAACCGATTTAGCCCTACCACTACCTACTCATAAGCACACTAATCGTCCCTGCATTTGTCAAGATGGAAACGTTTCATGTGGCATCTTCAGATTCTCTCCGTTTTGATTTGAAGACTTAACGCAATTAACAACATGTCTGTGATCTGTAACAAAGAACCCTGCACTCCTGCTGTTCCGAAGGATCCTCCATCAAGTACTTAAAACGATGCTGTCAGCCTCCTTAGCAAGCTCTCTGCAGGAAATTAATATATAACAAATCTCAACTTACAGGATTTTTTGAAATACTGAAAGAAAGAACTATTGGATTTGCTACTTGCCAATCCATGAAAACCTAGGCATTCCTCGATGTCTACCCTGTTCGTGCCTGGAACTGCACTGAAATTACCGAAGGCTACCCTGTATGGAGACTTCACAAATGAGTCGAGCTGGGCACAGAACAGCTCTCTCTCTCTCTCTCTCTCTCTCTCTCTCTCTCTCTCTCTCTC